>JAJOZX010003806.1:317500-350000 GCA_023014485.1 Bathynomus jamesi
ACAAAAAGTTTCCCTTTTTTTCCAAAATTTATAGTATCATTTAATTGTGCGAAAATAGAATAATTTAAAATTTTTAATTTCCCTTATATGGAAAGGCACAACACAAATTTGTGGAGTCTCCAACTCAAAAAAACTGTAGTCTATAATTTACAGACATAACCTTCAGAGTGTGTGTGTATATATATATATATATATATATATATATATATATATATATATATATATATATATATAGGGAGTTAAGTGCCCATTTCTTCATCTTTACAGTGTGAATTCCATTTTGAAAGCATCTGTCGCTTTTTTCCCATCTGACTATTGAGACCGCTATTTCCACCGCTATCCGACCTTAACTCGTGTCCTTACTTCATCACCACATGATAAATCTTTGCACGTATACATAAACGTACACGGGCGCGTATATATCGTATGAACGGGTTTATGTAATGGACTTCTAATCGGCGTCTTGATATTTTTTTCGGGAACTTTCGCATTGAGGGAGAGACTATTTGGGGTGTCCATATACGTGATGTGACCAATATTTCGGATATAGATTACGCGAGTAACGTTCCGTCCAGTGGGGCCCCCTGGGGCCAGGGCCCACCATAAGTCTAGTAATTTTTAATTTTTTTAGGAGGTATTATCGTTTTACATAGAAATTATGTTCATCGAAGCATAAATTAAAAAAGCTTTTACTACAATTTTTTTTTGTCTTTTGTAACATGGTCTCGACCAATGGAAAAGAGCCAGAAACATTATATATATATATATATATATATATATATATATATATATATATATTATATATATATATATATATATATATATATATATATATTATAATAAGTCTTTCATCAGCATCGTTAACGAGGATTCAATTCACGTTAGTCGATTATTTATGGTTGTTCGTTCCAACAAAGAACCAAAACGATCCCCGAAATCTTTTTTTTTTTTTTTTTTTTTCAAAGCATTTTAGAATATTATGAGAAGACAGTAAACGATTTCAGAATAATTTTATTCGTACAGGTCATAACGGGATATATATATATATATATATATATATATATATATATATATATATATATACAGGGTGTCCCAAAAAACTATATACTCTTTATAGCATCATATATTTTATAATTTAAAAAAAAAAAATACATTGTTATAGCAATTGCCAATGAAAGGTAAATTAGTAATCTAAGTGATCAAAATGTTATAGCGAGTTGTTTGCATATAAAATTTAATTAACTTCGCCAAGTGCTCAAAATGTTCTCCGGCGGCATGAATGCACTTTTGAATGCGTCGACTAACTGATTCGCAGACATGGACTAATGTGGATGCTGTGATGGTCCCGCACTTTCCCTAATTGCATCCTTAAGGTATTCGAGTGTTGCGGGTCTTGTACCATAAACTACATCCTTCTGGTAGCCCCACAAGTAAAAATCAAGTGGAGTCAAGTCCGGTGAACGTGGAGGATACTCAACGCTTCCTCTTCGTCCTATCCAACGGTTAGGCAACGTTTCATGGAGGTACCTTCGGACATCACGATAATGAGGGGGGGCTCCATCTTGTTGAAAGTAAAAGTCGTCGTTTCCAAACAACTTCCGAACTGCAGGTATAATTTCTGTCCGCAGCATGTCGAGATATGCGGCACCGGTAACTGTCCCATTAAAGAAAAATGGTCCAACCAAACCCCTGGATGATAAACCACACCATGCTGTTAATCCTGGTAAATTAACATGTTTATCCACATAAACGTGTGGATTATCAAGTGACCAGTACCTGCAGTTGTGTCGATTTACTGTGCCATTCAGCTTGAAGGTAGGTAGCTTCATCAGACCACACGATTTTGTTGTATTGAAAGTGCATTCATGCCGCCGGAGAACATTTTGAGCACTTGGCGTAGTTAATTAAATTTTATATGCAAACAACTCGCTATAACATTTTGATCACTTAGATTACTAATTTACCTTTCATTGGCAATTGCTATAACAATATATTGTTCGGTTTTTTTAAAATTATAAAATGTATGATGCTATAAAGAGTATATAGTTTTTTTGGGACACCCTCTATATATATATATATATATATATATATATATATATATATATATATATATATATATATATATATATAGGGTGAACCAAATGTAGGTGGACAGTAAATGATAACGTTTATTTTGAGAATACATATTTAATTTTTTTGTATACTATAATACAAAATAAAATTTAAATAAATTTAGTTATAATATTTAATATAATAAAACACAAACACCATAGTTATAATGAACACCATAGTTATAATATAATATAACACAAACCGTATTCAACCTACTGTCCACCTACTTTTGGTTCACCGTGTATATAGGGTGTCCCATAAGTCCGGCATCATAGCAGAAATTCATATTTTTCTATTTCTACAAACCATAATTCATATTTTTCTCTTTCTACAGGCCATAATGTCTGTGAGCAAGGAAGAAAGAATCCAGATAATTCTACTCATAGGAAATCGGAGTCAAAGAGAGGCCGCTGCTGAATTTAACAGACTGCATCCAGACCGCGAGCCAATAACACAAGAGTTGTGTTTGCAGACTTGTTGCAAAGTTTAAGGAAACAGGACCCATAGAAGATAAACCACGCAGTGGACCTTCAAGGAGATCCACTGACGATGATACAGTGACTGCTATCCTTCCTCATTTTAACAGAAGTCCCAATAAGTCTCTTCGGCGATTGTCCGCCGAGACAGGAGTGTCGAAAAGTAGCATCCATCGCATTCTTCAGGCTCACAAATGGCATCCATATAAACTTCAGATCCTACAGAAATTAAGCGAAGATGATGATCCCGACCGGCGGATGGAATTTTGTGAATGGGCTACGGAACAATATGTTCGGGATGCCAATTTCCCGTCCACCATTCTGTTGAGTGACGAGGCTGTTTTTTATGGAAATGGTGAGGTAAATCGACAGAACACCCGCTACTGGTCTCAAAACAACTCTCACTGGTATACCACTTCAAAGGAACAAGGTGCATCTCGGGTGATGGTATGGTGTGGCATTTGGAAGGATCGCATCATAGGCCCTCTACTTTTTCGATGATCATGTCACTGGAGGCACCTACCTACGTATGCTCAAGGAAGAAGCATTTCCCAGTGTCTTGAACGAAGAAGGAAATTTCCCAATATGGTTCCAGCAAGACGGCGCTCCGGCACATTACAGCACCCAAGTAAGGGAATACCTGTACCAACAATTCCCTGGTCATTGGATAGGACGTCGAGGGCCTGTGGAATGGCTAGCTAGAAGCCCGGATCTCACGCCACTAGATTTTTATCTCTGGGGCCACTTGAAAGCGCTGGTATACGCAGAGAAAATTACGATTGTTGAACATTTGCGGCAGCGCATTATTGGGGCACGTAACACCATTACTCCTGACATCATTCACCGTGTGCTTGCTGACTGGGTATCACGTCTGAATTTGTGTATTGAAAACAATGGTGGACATATTGAGCACGTTCTGTAAATAAAAGCTTTTGTTTTGCCTTTTTTTATTATTTTTCCTATGATGCCGGACTTATGGGACACCATATATATATATATATATATATATATATATATATATATATATATATATATATATATATATATAAAATGGAATAAATATTACAATTAAACGCACGAAATAAATAATTGATACACACACTTACGAAGAAGAATGAACAGAGATTTCAAGGCATTTCGTGTGTTTAACAGTCCACCTCGTCAGGGAATGAAGGGAAGGGAAAGGAAAAAGGCAAGAAATTATATACAGGGTGTCCCATAAGTCCGGCATCATAGGAAAAATAATAAAAAAAGGCAAAACAAAAGCTTTTATTTACAGAACGTGCTCAATATGTCCACCATTGTTTTATTTTTCCGTAGCCCATTCACAAAATTCCATCCGCCGGTCGGGATCATCATCGCTTAATTTCTGTAGGATCTGAAGTTTATATGGATGCCATTTGTGAGCCTGAAGAATGCGATGGATGCTACTTTTCGACATTCCTGTCTCGGCGGACAATCGCCGAAGAGACTTATTGGGACTTCTGTTAAAATGAGCCAGGATAGCAGTCGCTGTATCATCGTCAGTGGACCTCCTCGAAGGTCCACTGCGTGGTTTATCTTCTATGGATCTTGTTTCCTTAAACTTTGTGACAAGTCTGCTAAGACAACTCTGTGTTATTGGCTCGCGGTCTGGATGCAGTCTTAAATTCAGCAGCGGCCTCTCTTTGACTCCGATTTCCTATGAGTAGAACTATCTAGATTCGTTCTTCCTTGCTCACAGACATTATGGCCTGTAGAAAGAGAAAAATATGAATTATGGTTTGTAGAAATAGAAAAATATGAATTTCTCCTATGATGCCGGACTTATGGGACACCCTGTATATATATATATATATATATATATATATATATATATATATATATATATATATATATATATATATATATATATATATATATATATACAGCGTAAACAAAATAGGAGGAATTATAGCAAAATAATAACAATTGCTAATTAAAGGAATGATGTATGTATTTTAAAATGATGTGGTACATTTTATACATTCCGAACTCCGTTATTGAAATTATTTATAAAATATATGATTGCACATTTGCGAATAAAGACAGTAACTGAAAAGAACATTGTGGAATACGCGTTTATATACTTTATAAATAATTTTAATAACATTTTGGCAACGTATAAAATTACATAATTTTTATTTACAAATCCAGTTTATGTAGATAGAAATTTCAGTACTAAATACTACAGGCGCTGTATACAGTTGTATATTGCCTTTAGCCATCATGCATGCATTATGGGCTTAAACTACCACTTAGGTATAATTTTATAATATAATAGGTATAATTACGAGATATTTACTAATTTTTATAATAGAGTTAAAATATTAAATGGGAACTAATAGACGAATGCATAGTGATTTTTTTCAACATTTAAATGCAAATTTTTTCTAATTATTATAAATTTTACGCACCTTCTTAAAATACCTTTTTTCTTTAATTAGTACTTGTTAATAATTTGCTAATATCCCCCCCAAACTATTTTGTAAGCGCTGTACAGAAATATATATATATATTTTCGGCTTTTTGCCCCTTTACCTTCTTTTCCTGACGAGGAACGTTCAGTATGCGAAAGGCCTCGCAACCGCTTTTCACTTTACCCTGTGGGGGTGCATCGTAATACCCGTGACCCTTAAACATAGGTAATACGCATTACTAACTTAACCAACCCAACCTAATCTAACCTAACTTAACCTAACCTATCCTTCACGAAGTCATTAAGCGCTTAATCGAATTACGCGAAATGCCTGAAATTTTTTTTAGGCATTATGTGAAATGACTGGTTTCACACATTGACTGTAATATATATAGACGATGATCGACAGATCTACAGAAGCTAAGGCTAACAAAGACCCTAAGATCCACTCTAAGGTTAGCCCGAGAGAAAGGAAAGAGTAGGGGGTTAAGAGAAAAGAATAAGGGTTTAAGTAAGTAAATGATGAGGATGAGGATGATGATAAAGAATTAAGTAGAATATTATATTAAGATCATCCTCGATATTATGATTGTTCGGCTTTGTACAAGCCTCTATTTCATGCAAGTTCACTTTATGGAAGTGACGTTTGCTCACGTTTTCTGAAACGTTACGTAACTTAACCTAATCTAATCCATCTCTATCATAGATTAGATTGTTATACGTACATTGTTAGATTAACGGAGTTGACGAACATCATGCAAGCATATTTTAGGAGTGCCCGCGCGCGCGCGCGCACACACACACACACACACACACACACACACACACACACACACACACACACACACACCTTTCAACCTTTCAAATTTTGTAAATGTTTTGTGCGATGATTCCCCATTTCACGAAAGTCAAGCTTGTTTATATATATATATATATAATTTTTCCTTTTTTTACTGCGTTACCTTAATTTTTAACTAAAATCGCATTTAGTACTTTGGAAAAGGGAAAAACATTGATCTGAGTGATGAAATATGCCCGTAACTGTAAATTATTTGAATGAAATGTTGCTCAAAGACGCCCAAGAAAGTACCGTACTTAAGTTCGGCGTGCCCCAGCTTGGGATTGTATCTGTGCCCACATTTTGGATATAATTTTTGCTGGCCCCGCATCGATGCGTTGCCTCTTGACCTCAATACAAAAAAAGGGGGTGAAGGAATGCTTCGTTCTCCGACCATCGTGAACAGTTAGAAAGGAATCGCAGCCCTCTATCGTAGAAGTGTTCATCCATTGTGCGAATGACCCACATCCTGGAAGGAGTTCGAAGAAAAAATCACTTTTGGTGTAGTATTTTTATTTTTTTTTAACATTCGTGTATGGAGAACGTCTTTGATATACTTTTTCTTCATTAAATAACTTTTGATTTATATCGAGAGGTAGTACTCGTAATCCCAGCAACGTTTTCGTCCATCCGCCTCGGTAGACGATATCATCCGCGGCAGGTTGACGTTGTTGTCAGTCGATTTCGGCGATTGAGGCTTTTTTCCCGCGTTACGTACTCGGTGGTTAGGGTCGTAATTTGGATTTTTCGGGTCACTAAGCTCCCTTCGTGACTTTGCCGGAATGTCGCTAAAAAGACTTTAATTTGAATAGAACGGAAGTGTTCCTTCGTGGATACCTTAAATAAACGCTATTCGAAGATCGTCAATGCGTTTCTCGTAAAAGGATTCACTCGCTCCCCTTCGGTTAGTACCTTATTTGGGAAAAGTAATTTAAATTCATTTTTGATTCAGTTAACTTTAACCTTAAAAGGGATGTGCAAATGTTAAACAATGACCACGTAGCTCTCCTTCTCAGTCACGCAGTATTGCGAGGTTAAAACTGTTCTACGTTCATTAATTTTGAAGTCCCTCATAAACGTGCTTGTTAGAACATGTTCATGTCAAGCTTACCAATTTTACCGTTTCGAAATTCTTGTTTTTAGGCTGACTTCTTATCAGTGTATCATTTTGTAGTTATCATTTAATACTTGTATCTCCAAAAGTAATAAATACGTACTGTAATTGGAAGGAATGTTCTTATCTAATTATATTTTAATTATTATTATTATTTATATAAAGCCACAAATTGAATATAGAAATTTTGTCTAAATCTATTATCTTTGTTATCTGCATGATTCCAATCTTTAATGTATATTGTTAATGAAACGCATTAAAATACCTCTCAATATTTTTATACATTTAATTTAATTCATTTTCACAATTATTTTGATAATCTTCTAAATATTTTGTAATTTTTTTTTTTATTACGAAAACTTAAAAAAATTATCAGAAAAATTATTATTTAACCTTAATAGCAAGTGGGACATTTGTTTCGCCATTATACAAGTTCTTCTAAAATTACTTAGTAAACTTTTATATATATATATATATATATATATATATATATATATATAATAATATTATATATATATATATATATATATATATATATAATGTCTCGATCAGTAGTGGGACGTTGTGAATAATGTGTTCCAAGGTGAAGGAAGACATTTTGAACATCTAAAATAAACAATTATTGTTGGTTTTCTTATTGTTGCTCTATTTCATATAAATTTGTTAAATATCGCATGATTTTTGTTAAGATATTGCGTTCATATAAAAGTTTACTACGTAATTTTAGAACACCCTGTATAAAACACTTCTAGTACGCGGTACAGTTTTGCTCGTCTTACGCGAGTAATGATATAGAAAGGGTTCAGCGCCGCGCAACAAAGCTTATTTCATCATTACGTTTAAGTTGTTTAAAAGGCAAATTAATTTCAATGTTTAAAATTTTAAATCGTTTTGACACCATAAATTAAGCAATTCTTTGACCTAAACGACGGGAACATTACGAGAAAAAACGACCTTAAAATAAGGCGTACAAGAATTAAGAAGAACGGCGCGAGAGGCTTTTTCACGTATTAGATAGTCGAAAGAGTTGGAATAGCCCCATAGATGGAATAATACGCGTGAGTAGGTGTGGTTTCTTTTATGAAATATACGCGTTATTACATCTTGGATCCCCGGTGCTATACTAGAAGTATTTGAATTAAATGCTGCCATTACCTCGAGTGTAGGAGGGTAAACATAGTAAAGTACTCTGGACGCGATACCTCGGTTAATCTTAGTTAACCTTGGTTTTGCTTTCGCTCGAATTGTTTATTCTGACGAAGGTCAAGCTCGTCACTCCACCTTAGACCTACAGTTTAACGTGGAATCCGAACCACGCCCCACCAGCAGCAGCAGCCCAGCCCAGCGTCTTATCTACCAACCAATTTTTTTTATTGTGTCAGGATGAATGTCTGGGTTTTGCTGCGCGCCGCCTTCCATCACTGAGTCTCGATCCCCGGGCCAATGGATTCGTAGTCAGCGACGCTAACCACTACACCACCGAGGCGCATTGATTGTTTACTCAGTCGTGTAAATATTTGACGGGTTGCGTGAACTTTAATCCAGTCGTAGTGTGAATACTGGTAGGGGCACTTTTGTTTCCCAAAGAAAAGCCCGCGTGTTCATGCTTTTTTTATGCAGGAAGGAGTGGCCAAGGGCGAATGGCCGCAAAAGCCCCCTCCCCCCCTACTATAGAAGAAGAAAGCCAAAATCGAGGTCCAGGGTTTTCGAGATGCCTACTGTAGACACTGCCTTTGAAAGATTCGAGCTCATAGGCAGGGGGAAAGATGGATTGAGGAAGATTGTTCCAGAGTTGACCGGTTGAGTAGATGAAAGATTGAAAATACCGATTAAATTTTGAGTTAGAGAGTTGGAAAAGGAATGAGAATGTGTCGAAAGCCTGGTGCAGCGTGCTCTCCTGAAAGTAGGAGGCATACAGTTAGAGTTCAGAAGAGCAACGTCCGTTATAATAGCGATAGTAAGGAGAGAGAGAGGCTACATTGCGGCGAAGAGAGAGGGATTGAAGACAGTCAGTAAGAGACGAAAAGCCTTTGATTCCACTCGGTTAAGCGAAGCTGTGCGGGTTGAACCACCCTGTACGTGAGAAGCATACTCCATACAGGGGCGGACTGCAACTGAACTAGGGTGAAGAAACTGCGGAGGCGGTACAACACACCTAACCTCTTAGAAACTGTTTTGGAAGGAGAGTATACGTGATCTTTCCAGGAGAGATCACGAGAAAAGGAAACTCCAAAGAATGTTGAGAAGACGAAGGATTGAGTTGTGTATTGTTGAAGGTTGTAAGGAATAGAAGATGGAAGATTGATTGTGACGAGTAGACAGATGGAGGAACCGAGTTTTTAAGGCATTGAAAGCCACAAGGTTTTCTCTGCCCCAATCAGAGATGGCAGAAAGATCAGAGGTCAGGTGTACCATAGCCGTCCTGCGAGAAACATGGAATGACTTGAGAGGGACGCTTTGCGAAGAGAGTGGAGAAGTGGAGTGGAATCATCGGCATAGGAGTAGATAGGGCAGGAATTGCGACTTAATAGAGCATTAATAAATAAAAGGAAGAGAGTGAGAGATGGGACAAAACCCTGAGGAACAACCCTGTCGATAGCTTTAGAAGAACAATGGCCATCTACAATCGCGGCTATAGATCGGCCAAAAAGGAAATAAGAGGGGAAGGCACAGATAGAAGGATAGAAAGTGGAAGAGGGCATTTTGGAAATTAAAGATTTGTGCCAGACTCTATCAAAAGCTTTTGATATGTCTAGTACAGTAGCAAAAGTTCACCGAAATCCCGAAAGGATGATGGCCATGAGTCAGAGAGATACGCGAGAAGATCGCCAGTCGAGCGTCCCGTGCGGAACCCTTACTGACGATATGAAAGAAGATTGTGAGGAAAGAGGTGTTTAACCCGTTAACAGCGCGAGCGCCCAGTTACGAGTCGAGCCAAAAACACGGGCTACGCAAAGAGATATCTCAGTTTAAAGTTTAAACCCGTGTGTATATACGAGGCTGCGCAGAAATGGTCAGAAGCGAGAGCTCGTGATATTAGAGGTTGCGCAGCAAACGGGTTAAGAACCTTCCTATTAAGGATAGATTCAAAATCTTTAGATAGGGAAGAAATCAAACCATTTAGACGATAGTTAGAGGGTTGAGAGCGGTGACCCTTTTTTGGGACAGACTGAATGAAAGCGAACTTCCAGCAGGAAGGGAAATTACCAGATGAACGCCAAAGACGAGAGTTTGCCTAGGCAGAGTGTCAGCACTGAAACACAGTTCTTGAGAACAAATGGGAGAACACCATCAGGACCATACGCCTTCCTGGAGTTGAGCACAGACAGGGCAAAAAGAACATCTTTGGAAGAGATTCTAATTTTATTTCCGACATAATAAAGTTAGAAGGAGATGGAGGAACAACAACAAAATCGTCCATGGTTGAGTCTATGTGGGTGCTATTCTATATGTATATCTTTCGACAGTTTTTGATTTGCTAAAAGTCACTAAATAATAAAGAGATTCATTGAACCAATATATTTCGAATCGTGTTGGTTTCCCCTTCAAATTATGTAAAGCTGACACATTTGGGTATTTGAGATCCGATGACGGTAGTCGGCACGCAGCAAACCCAGATGTTCATCCTGCCATACACTAAATATTGGTTGGTAGATAAATGGGTATCCTGACTTATGGGACACACACACACACACACACACACTCTCTCTCTCTCTCTCTCTCTCTCTCTCTCTCTCTCTCTCTCTATATATATATATATATATATATATATATATATATATATGCTGCAAATCCACAAGGAAAAAGAAGAACGATTCGAAGGCTTTTCGTGTATTCAAAGCTACACCTCGTCAGGGAATGAAGATAAACGGCGAGATACCCATAAATATATACAATGTACAGGAAAAACAAAACAATTAGCACATACTTAACAAGGGTTAATGAGAGGCAAAAGAAATTTTAACATGATATCGTCAATTTTATACGTCCCCGCACTGTTATTGAAATTGCTTTTAAAATGAATAAATGCACATTCTAGAATATTTCGTTCTATTATATCTCTGTTTTTAACAAGCGCTTTAGAACTACCCCACTTGATGCTATGGTTACATCTATACATATGGTTAAATAAAGCATTGGAGGTATTAGCTGTTCTACAAGCATATTTATGCTGTTTTACCCTAATATCTAACGTTTTACCGGTTTGGCCTATATATACTGAGTTACATTGTGTCCCATCTATTAAGTTTACATCTATTACATCTATTAAGTTAACAGTTGAAAAAGAAAATGATGGAAGCCTATCTTTTCTTGATCTAAAAATTTGGAGATGCTCTAATCAGTTCAAATATGAAGTCTACCGTAAGCCTACTAATAATAACTCTTACGTGCATTTTTATTCTGACCATCATCCTTCGATTAAATCCTCTATTTTCTCTGCTATGTTTCTTCGAGCATTGAGAGTTGTCAGTCCTGAATTTTTAGATTCCGAGTTATGCAATATCATGAATATTGGTACTAAATTATGTTATCCTATTTAATTTTTAGATAACTGTCTTAAGAAAGCCAAGAATAGGTATTATAATAATGTAATTGTAAAGGAATTTCAGCGTAAAAATATCCTTAGCCTACCTTACCATGTTAATTTTCAATACCTTCCAACTGTACTTAAAGCAATTGGCATTAATGTAATCTTTAAGTATAATAATACTGTTAAATCACGCCTAATAAAGAATAGCCCTGATAATGTTGTTGGTTGTGTGTATTCGATCGGATGTACACAATGTAACTCAGTATATATAGGCCAAACCGGTAAAACGTTAGATATTAGGGTAAAACAGCATAAATATGCTTGTAGAACAGCTAATACTTCCAATGCTTTATTTAACCATATGTATAGATGTAACCATAGCATCAAGTGGGGTAGTTCTAAAGCGCTTGTTAAAAACAGAGATATAATAGAACGAAATATTCTAGAATGTGCATTTATTCATTTTAAAAGCAATTTCAATAACAGTGCGGGGACGTATAAAATTGACAATATCATGTTAAAATTTATTTTGCCTCTCATTAACCTTGTTAAGTATGTGCTAATTGTTTTGTTTTTCCTGTACATTGTATATATTTATGGGTATTCGCCGTTTATCTTCATTCCCTGACGAGGTGTAGCTTTGAATACACGAAAGGCCTTGGAATCGTTTTTCTTTTTCCTTGTGGATTTGCAGCATTTATTCATTTCACGTGTTTTATTGTGAAATTCATCCCATATATAATATATATATATCCCCGCAAGGGGGTTCTAAGCTCGTGCTCTTGAGTGCTCTTTGTGCTCGTTTGTACGTGCTTGTTCCTGGAGGTTTCACGTGCGCCCCCCGGCCCTAGCACCCAAGGATGATGGGGCTCGACCCTGCAGTCCTTGTCATCCTTGGTCTTTTTCCACTTCGACTGTCCCTCCACCCTTTCTTTTTCCTCTGTCTTTCCTCTCACTTTTTCTTTGTTTTTCCACTGAGATATGCCCTTTAAATAGAGGCGAATCGGTTCTTCCCGAACTAAAAAAAAATATATATATATATATATATATATATATATATATACATATATATATACACGCTCACAGATTGAGATTTTTATACATTGTATTGTATTTAATGATAAAGATAATAGTAGAGTATGATAATAATTGTGCATATGAAGGCGCATTGATGTTACAAATTAAATACAAACGATTAAAAATCGATCGTTGGTTTATTTGAGCGAAAGACCAAAATGTATTATAGCGGATTATTTACGCTCGATACTTGTTAGATCACAGAGGCAGGTACAACGGGGGAGGAGGGGGGGAATTGCGTAACTTATAAACAAATTACTCCCCCCTCCTGCCCACTGCTCTCATTCTCACTATCCTCTCCTGCTTTTCTAATATAACCGCAATTTTTAAGTTAAATGTACTAGAAAATTGAGGTCGCCAATTTTTTAATTGTGTGTGTGTGTGTGTGTGTTTAGAATATATATAAAGGGTGTCCCAGAAGTCTTGGGGGGGTTTTATTTGGCTATAACTTTTTTGTTTGGGAATCAAATTAAAAAAGGTTTGTAACACTTGAAAATTTTATTTATTGCGATTTTAATTACAAATTTAATATCTAGTTAAAATCTTCATTTTTATTGCGTAAAACTAAAATCGCATTAGCGTACGTTATCCGACTCTGATGATCTTGTGGTTTAATTTCTTGAGCAATTTGAATTTTGTACGGGTAAAGATTGATATTCTCTCTTAAAATTCGATGTAAGGAACTTCTTGAAATGTTTAATTCCTGGCTGCGTCGTCGGACTGATGTGGATTTTCCTCAATGCTTTCACGAACTATCTCAACCAGGGTTGGACTTCGGCATGTCCGAGGACCCCCAGTCCGTGGTTCGTCTCTCTGGCCCTTTCCCATACGAAATTTAGCGACGTACCGTCGAATAGCTCGATCAGAAGCAGCAGAACTTGTTGAATTTTAATGGAAAAGCTCTTTCAGCGGCAACGATGGAAAAGTTGTTTGTCAAATAAAGTTCAACAATAGCCACTCTTTGTTGCACTGCCCAGGATTCCATTTTCATTAATCGCAACAAGGGTACTTTAATTGAAAAATAAAAATAAATTAAAACTAACGAAAATATCACAACTTAACCTAACCAATTGTCAAGGGCATACAGTTGACCTAACTGGGCATTATATCCCATAGAATGAATTGTTTGTTTTATTTGTCCTTTAAATGTTTTGTTTTAATGTAATTTAACTAATATTTGTCTTCATGATTCCCTCTTTTATAGTCCGCCTTCACTTCACATTCGTCCCCAAAGATAGTCAAGTCATTTCAGGTCAGGGCAGGTCACTTCAGCGCAAATTCTTTTGTAGACTAAAGATATCTTTGTAAACCGCACGCTATAGTAGCATCGAAAAAGGTTATAGCGAAATAAAAACATAAAAACCCCTCCAAGACTTCTGGGATATATATATATATATATATATATATATATATATATATATATATGTGTGTGTGTGTATATATATATATATATATATATATATATATATATATATATATATATATATATATATATATCCGTGACCGGGAGCCGCGGCGGGGGTTGTCCTACGCTGCGGCTCTTGGCCCTGGCGGGCTCTCGGGCCCCTCCCGTGCTACCCCGGCGTCTACTGGAGTGGTGCCCCCCCTGGAAGTCCCGGGGGTTGGTGGTCCTCCTGGCGCCGCGGGTCCTTCTTGTTCCTCTGTCTCACTTTCTGACATCCCATCTGCTTCCCTGCCTACAAGTGCCCCTTCTCCCCCTCCGGCCTTGGGGTCTGGATCCTTGCCTACTCGTCTCTCGGGTGGGGAGGGGGATGCCCCGAAGGAGAGGAGGAAGCGTCGCCGTGGTCGGAGTCCTTCCGACCCGACCCTGATTGCTGCTCGCCTTGCTTCCCCTTCTTCCCCGTCTTCACCGGAGGGGAAGCGGCGCGCTGTTCCTGATCCGCTCGGGACTTCCCCCCCCCTATACGGAGCGCTGGTGGGGCGTCACCTCCCGGTGCCCCGACCAGTGTCCGGGTGTCGGTCGAGGTGCATTGCCCCATGACACCCTCGATTACTGACTCTGTTCCCATGATAGACCCGGTCGAGAGGGGCCTGGCCCTCCTTCATGGAGTCTCTCTCTCTCCGGCTCCTGCTGAGAGTGGTCGGGTCTCTCCCCTGGATCTACCTCTCCCACTTGTGGTCGACCTTTCCTCTCCCCCCCGTCAGTGCTTGTCTGGTTTGACGAGCCCTCGAACAGCTGGTTCCCCCCGGTCCCCTCTTGTGGGGAGTTGGGGGTTTCGGCTGGGCCCGACTCGTCGTCTCTCCCCCGCCGGGAGAGCCCCCTCTGACCTCCCTGTTCTACTCTCCACTTCTCGTCCTACTACGGGTGCAGCAGATGCGGAGTCGGTGGCCCCTACCCCCCCAGTTCTGGGTGAGTCGGGAAACCGATTCCGTCCCTGGTTACGGACCGTTGAGTTTGCTGCTCAGCTTGGTCCGTGGCTATTTCGTGTTTCTCTGCCTCTTATAATGCCGCTTCCCCTTACAGTTCCATCTTGCATTGGAACTGTAGGGGGCTTTTAGCTAACTGGGAAAACCTTGCCTCCCTGCTGGAGAGCGAGCGGCCTTCCTGGTTTGTCTCCAGGAGACTATCCTGGCTGCGCGGGGACTCCCTCGTCTCTCTGGATATGTTGGTTTCCCTTGCACCCCGGATGAGCGCACACGCCGGCGGGGTGCGGCGATTTACGTGCATCATTCGTTACCATCGCGTGGTGTGCCTCTTCGCACTTCCTTGCAGGCTGTGGCTGTGCGGCTCTTTTTAGATCGCCAGTACACTGCCTGCTCGGTTTATATTCCTCCTCATGACCCTCCTTCTCGCGACGCGGTTCGCGAATTGGTGCTGCAACTACCCCGACCGTTTCTCCTCCTCGGGACTTTAACAGTCGCGACCCGGCTTGGGGTGATGTTCGGTCGACTAATGTTGCTGGGATTTTACTCTCCTTAATGGAGGAACTTTCCTTTGCGTGTCTCAATTCCGGTGAACCTACTTACTTCCACGAACCCACGAGTTCATTTACCTGTATTGATCTCTCCATGGTGTCCCTCGATGCCTTACTCGATTTTTCGTGGAAGGTGTTGGGGGACTCTTATGGCAGTGATCATTACCCAGTCTGTCTTGAGCCGGTCGGTCCGCGGCCGGGCGTTTCATCTCGACCGAGGTGGTGCCTTGCGCGGGCTGACTGGCCATCTTTCAGAGCTCGTTCCGTCATTGTCCGTTCGGTGTTGAGCTTTGGCTCGGTGGATGAGAGCTTGGAGTTCTTCGAGCGGGTGGTGATGGGCGTCGCGGAAGACTGTATTCCTCGTTCTTCCGGTAACCCGCGGACTCGTAGCGTCCCGTGGTGGACTCCAGCATGTCACCAGGCGGTGTGCGAGAGGAAGAGGGCAACGCGCCGCTTCCACCGCACCCGGCGCGCGGGCCACTTGATTGAGATGCGGCGGGCGAAGGCTTTCGCCCGCCGGACTCTCAAGTTGGCCCGTCGGGCCTCTTGGCGTGCTTTTGTGTCCGGCATCTCCTCATCTACCCCTTCTGCTGCTGTGTGGCGGAAGGTACGTAGTATCGAGGGGAGGCCGGTCCCTGCTAGTCGCCCTGTCCTTCGGGACGGGGATGGCTTCCTTTCGGATCCTGCTGCTGTGGCTGATCGGCTGGCCGGTGCTTTTGCTGCGGTTTCCCGTTCGCCTTCGGCTGCGAATCGCCCTTTATCGGAGGTCACGTTCCCGCCCCCTGGGAACGAGCCCTATAACCATCTCTTTCCGATGCGGGAACTTCGGGCTGCTTGGCAACCCGTCGTTCTTCCGCTCCTGGCCCTGATGACATTCCGTATGACTTTCTTCGGAATCTGCACCCGATGGCCCTGCACTTCTTGCTGGATCTTTTCAACCGGATGTGGGTTGAGGGGTCGTTCCCTTCCCGTTGGAGGGAGGCGATTGTGGTCCCGATACCTAAGCCGGGGAAGGATCCGGCGGAGGTGGCGAGCTATCGGCCTATTGCTTTGACGAGCTGCTTATGCAAGCTCCTCGAAAAGATGGTGGCCGTCCGACTTTCCTTTACACTGGAGTCGCTTGGGTTATGCCCCCCGACCCAGTATGGTTTTCGTCGATTTCGGGGTACTCTGGACCCCTCTCCTCCTTGGCCATGATGTACGGGAGGCATTTTCCCGCCGGAATCTTGTTCTGGCCGTCTTTTTTGACGTCCAAAAGGCCTATGACACGACCCGTCGGGGAGTGGTCATGGACCGTTTGAAGTCTCTTGGTTTTGTGGGCTTTTTGCCCACGTTTCTTCGCAACTTCCTCTGCCGTCGCACTTTCCGCGTCCGTAATGGGGCGGCCCTATCTGCCCTGTATGTTCAGGAGGAGGGGGTGCCCCAGGGGTGTGTGTTGAGCGTCTCATGCTTCAACCTAGTTATGTCTGCGCTACCGGGAGCTCTTCCGCCCTCGGTGCGCTGTTCCATCTATGCAGATGATCTGGCTGTCTATGCCGCGGGGACGAGTCCCCCCCTCGTGGAGAGGCAAGTCCAACTCGCGGTCAATCGGGTTGAACGCTGGGCGTCGTCGGTGGGCCTTACGTTGTCTTCTCCGAAGACTTCGTGTGTGGCCTTCCTTCCGTCGAGGAGACGGGGATCCGGCGCCATCCGGCCTTTAACCTTACACTCGGGGTCAGCCTCTGGCCCTCGTTTCATCAGTACTCTTTTTGGGTATGGTTTTCGACAGCCGTTTGAGCTGGGTTCCCCACCTTCGCCGGCTGCGCGTGTCCGCGAGACGTACCCTGGATTTGCTGGGCATCTGTCGCATACTACATGGGGCGCGGATAGGCGGACGCTCCTCCGTTTGTACGTGTCCTTGGTACAGTCCAAATTAGACTATGGGAGTGTGGTGTATGGCTCCGCCTCCCGCACGGCCCTTCGGATACTGGATCCGGTCCTCTCTAGAGGACTGCGCATGTCATCTGGCGCCTTCCGCTCTCTCCGGTTGATAGTCTGCAGGTGGAGTGCGACATCCCTCCCTTGGAGGATCGGAGGTCGTTCCTCGTTGCTAAACACTATCTCCGGATCCTCCGTCTTCCCACCTCTCCTCTGTTCCAGGTGGTTGAGAGGGCGTTCTGCCGGGATGGGGGTTGGTATTTCACCGACACGGTGACCTCCCTCCTCGATGGTATGGGCACTCCCCCTCCATCCGTTATACCGGTCTCTTTCAGTGGTGTTGCACCTTGGGAGAGCACCCCTGTTGCGTGCTGTAGGGCGTTGCGCCCCGTTCGCAAGACCGAGTCGGACTCTGCCTTGCTTCGGTCTCTTTTCCTGCAGCATGCGGCGTGTCACTCTGCATGTGTTGCGATCTTCACGGATGGTTCGAGGTCGTCGGGGGGCGTTGGATCCGCGGCTGTTCCCCAGTCGTCTGTCCTTGCTCCCCGATGTACCCGTCTCCCTGATGAGGCTTCCGTTTTTACGGCGGAGCTCTATGCCATTCTGAGCGCTCTGGAGGTGGTGCGGGAGCATCCGGATGGGTCGTTCGTCATCCATTCGGATTCCCGCAGTGCCCTGGATGGCCTGGAGTGTTTTGACTCTGTCCACCGCTGGTCCGACGAATCCAGCTACTGTACCATACTCTTGTCGCTTTCGGTGGCAAGGAGGTGGTATTTTGCTGGGTCCCAGCACATGTTAACGTGGCTGGAAATGAGGCTGCTGATCGAGCTGCCCGTTCCGTGTGCCGACTGCAGGTTTCACCTGTGTCCCTCCCTTTTTCTGATTATATCCCTGGCTTCCGTAGGTTTTTGCGCTCCCGGTGGCAGAGTCGCTGGGATGGCGCTACGGACAACAAACTTTGCAAGATTAAACCCAAGTTGGGATGTTGGGCCTCTTCCTTCCATCGGTCGCGCCATGGGGAGGTGGCTCTGGCCCGCCTCCGTATTGGCCACACCCACCTGACCCGTGGCTATTTGATGGCCGGGGATCGGGTGCCCCGATGTCCCAATTGTGACGTCCTCCTTACAGTTGCCCACCTTCTGGTGGAGTGTCCGCTTTACTCTGCGCTGCGCGCAGAGTATTTTCCCTTTTTGGAGAACGTTGGGCTTTGTGATAGGCTTGGCGCTCTTCTGTCTGAAGGTTCCTACTTTTCGATAACCGGGTTGTTCTCCTTCCTCTTTCGCTCCCGACTTCTTTACCGGCTGTGACCCCACTATGATCTTTTTGCTTTTCCCCCACCTCCTCCTCCTCCCCCCCCGTCTATTGTTCATTTCCGTTAGTTGTTCCATACTCTTCGTTCTGTGTTCGCTCTGCTATCCACCTTTCTTTTGGTGGCCATGAGCGGTCATTCTTTGAAACAAAAAAAAAAAAAAAAAAAAAAAATAATATATATAATATATATGAAAATTATTTCACGAAGGTAACACGTGAAAAAATTTATTGGAATAAAACACGAAGGAAAGGAAACACAAAATGCGTGCTCAAGCGCTTTCGTCTAATGACATCCTGAGGATGTCATTAGACGAAAGCGCTTGAGCACCATTTTGTGTTTCCTTTCCTTCGTGGTTTTATTCATCATATATATATATATATAATATATATATATATCGCCTTGGCCAAAAGTATTATCCACTCTACTTATATGGGTAATAGTGTTATTCCTGTGTCTTTTGAGGTTAGAAAAAAATATAAAACAAGAAAGTTTATTCTGAAATATTTTAATACGTAGTACACCCACCATTTGCCTTTATTACAGCTTCAATGCGTCTTGGCATCGAATCGACTAATTTTTTGCAAGTTTCAATAGGCATTTTTTCCCATTCTTCAAGAAGCTTAGCATGAAGTTCAGCTTTAGACGAAGACTTGTTTCTCCGGACAACCTTGCCTAATAATACTGCCCACGAATGTTCTATGGGATTAAAGTCTGGGCTTTGGGAGGGGGGGCACTTCAAAAGTTTGATTCCTTTCGCGTCAAGCCAATTTCGAGTTGCTCGAGATGTGTGGCAAGGTGCATTAATTTGCTGGAATGTAATGTCACTTTTGCTTATTCCTGGGTAAAGCTTTTCCATAGATGGATTCAGAACTTGCTCTAACATGGCAGTATACAACGAGGAATTTATCCTCCCCTGGCACAAAAACAGTTTTCCAACTCCTCCAGAACACATGCACCCCCAAATCATTATGTTCCACCGCCAAATTTTACTGTAGGGACAATACATTCTGGCTTGTATGCTTCGCCTACTCTTCGCCTTACAAACGTTGCACCAGGAGAGCTGAAAATCTGAAAGAATCCGAGAGAAATCAAACTTTTTATGATTCCCTATAAAATCCAAAAGGCAGGGTATTTATCAATTTTGATGGTACAAGGAAATAGAAGAAGGGCTTTACTACTTACCTCGAAGTTACTTTCGTCTGACCAAAGCACTTTTCCCCAATCTTCGGAGGTCCAATGTTGGTGTTTTTTTGCCCGTTCAAGTCTTTTTTTTTTCTATTTGTCTCAGATAGCCATGGTTTCTTTCTGGCTTTTCGTGCCTTGAGATCAGATTCTATAAGCCTTCTTCTCACTGTTCTAGATGACACACTTTTGTTTTTTGCTTGGGATAGCTCTGCAGCTAGCTCAGATGATGTTTTTTGGCGATTTTGCAAAGATGAGCGTTTCAAGAATCGATCCTCCCTAGCATTAGTAACCCTCTTTCGCCCACTCCTTGGCTTAGATGCGTAGCTCTTGGTGTCTTGAAGACGTTTTAAAGTTGTTCGAACAGCGCACCTTGAACATTTAAATTTTCTCGCAATTGGAGCTTGCGAAAATCCTTGAGAATGAAAAACCTCTATTTTATCCCTTTCAGATTCGGTTAATTCTCTCTTCTTCGAAACTTATGAATATATCTGAAAAAAATCATCAACATTTTGATAAAGTTTCCAAAAAATTAACCATGGAAGCAGGTTTTCATAATGCTTAAATTTTTTGAGAAAATAGGTGGAACTCAAAAATTTAAATAAATTAAAATACTTCGTCAAAAGTGCTCGATCAAGGTGCAAATTAGTCATATTATAGTCACAAAACTCTAGAACTAATTATTTCATTGGTCGAATATTATCTATAATCACCATAAGCGAGGTTTCAAGGGATGGCTAATACTTTTGGCCAAGGGTATATATATATATATATATGAAAATAACCACGAAGGAAAAAGGAAACACAGAATGGTGCTCAAGCGCTTTCGTCTAATGACATCCTCAGGAACACTGAAATAAATAACAAGTTCGAGATCACAAAAAAAATAGAAAAATAAAAATTGTAGGAGCATACAAATTTATATGAAAAAGCTACCAGAGTTTTAGCACTTTGCCTCTCTTGTCTAAATCCGTTCTGAACGCATTCAAAACAATAGGATCAAGCGAAAAAAGGCCCTGGCTAATGTTGAAATTATTTGTAAGTTACATAATGGCAGACTCAAGAATTTCTTTTAACAATGTTGCTTGAGTGAAACAAAATTGAAGCATTATTCCAATCAGTACAGTGGGATAACTCTGACAAATGGACGAAAAGGGCACGACTACTGTCCCGTTCTAACGGAATATTGATGCTGTTTTACACGCGTGTGCAAATCCTTTCCCGTCACTCCAGTGTGAAAGAAATCACATTGTTTACAACCAATTTTATAGATAATGCCTGAATTATTGGAAGGGCTATTTTTTACTATGATATTTTTCACAACATTATCATATGAAAATACTACATTAATATTCAAAAGTTTAAGTACATTAGCAATGCCTAAAAAGCCTGGGAAATATGGAAGTACTAAAATATTCTTCGACGAAGTGCGAGGGTTACTCTTCACGCGATAGAAAGTTCGTTTTGCCTTGTTAAGACAAGATTCCGAAAAAACAGGTGGGTAACACAAATCACTTCCAATACTGTTGATTTTTTCTAATTCGGCATCCATGTATTCCGGACTGGCGATCCTAAGAGCGCGGAGAAACATTGAAGAAAATATGGCTTTCTTGATCGGGTGTCATGTCCGGAGTAAAAGTGTACGTAGGACAAATTGTTTTGTTTTTTCGATAAATACTCGACTTAAAAACTGGGCTTTCCCTATGTACTGTACACGCACGTCTAAAAACGGGATTGAGTTGTTTTGTTCCACTTCTAAAGTAAACTTAATGGAGTCTCCTCCATTAAGTTTAATCCTCTATATATACACTTCTGTGCAAAAGTTTTAGGCAGTTCTGACAAAATCTTGTATTGATAAATTTTCTAAATTTTCACGTGTTAGCTTCAAGATTTATCCTTTATTAGAGAACCATCACCATAAGTACTGAAAAGTTATGTACAATTGTCGAAAGTCGGTATTTTGTATGACTGCCCTTTTCCTGCAAAACTGCTGCGATTCGATTTGGAATGCTATCTTAGAGTTTTGGTAAGAAATCTGCTGGAATGTTGTTCCATGCATCTAAAAGGACCAGCCATAGCTCTTCTTTCGATTTTGGCTGATTTTCTCGCTTCTTTCTGTCAAAATAATCTTAAACAGCCTCAATAATATTTAAATCAAGGCTCTGGGGAGGCCACTCCATCAGTTGCGAGTCTCCACGTTCTTTTTTATTCTCCAAATATGTTTTGACTACATTGGCAGTATGCTTAGGGTTATTGTCGTGCCCAATTAATCTCCGACCTGATGTGTCCTCTCTTTGTGCCAAAAATTTTGACTCGCCACTCCAGAGGACCCTTTCCCACTGGTCATCATTCCAATTCTTGCGCTTTTGAGCATATTTGAGCCTCTTTGACTCGTTTCCTTTCCTGAGAAATGGCTTTTTGATTGCCACTCGACCACTAAGACCATTTATGATGAGTGATCCCTCATGGAGGATGAGTGGACTCGTAATCCTGAGTCCTGGGCAAGTTCTGCCGAAAGTTCCGCACTGGATTTTCGTCTATTTCTGAAAGATGTTAGCTTAAGGTGTGTGTCATCGTTTTTAGAAAGTTTCCTTGGCTTTCCACCGCGTTTTCGATCTTCAACTTCGCCCGTTTCGCGCTGTTTCTTCAAAATTGCTCGAATACCATATCTTGATACCCCAGTTTGTCGCGATATTTCTGATTGAGATTGACCCTGCTCGTGCAATAATACCACCCGGTGTCGAGTCGCAATGGATATTTTAGCCATTGCTTAACCAATGTAAAATTTCATGCCTTTATCTGGGAAAAAGAGAAAATTAACAATTAAGAAATTTTATTGAAAAAAATTAAATTTAATTTAGTTCGGAGCATTAAACAATTACAAAAACATACAATAGAAGTTCTGTTTACAAATTGTCACTGAATGAACTTAGAATATCTCGTAAAATAGTAGTACCTAGAAGCTTTGTGTTAAATTAAGTTTTATCTCCAGCACTAGCACGTTTTGATGAAACATCCGTTTTCTTCGTTAAACTGCCTAATAACCGAGATTATTGACAATGACTGCATTATAATTTATATTATAATAAAACAACACTAACATGCTGAAATATTCAACATAATTAAAAAAAAACAACTGTACAAGGGTGCCTAAGACTTTTGCACAGTAGTGTGTATATATGGTTTTTTTTTTAATGAAAATGCATAGTCCCATTGTGCCTGACTTTTGGGCCGCCCTGTATTTAAAAAAAAAAAAAATCACTTCCGAAACATAAGAAAATTTGGATCTTTTCCATTTTATGGGAACCACCATTTTTTTAAAATAAATACATGGTTTTACAGCATTTTTTTATGCTGATTCCAAATATATTATTCTTTTTCAGGAGAAATAAAAAATAAGAAAGTTATAGTCAATAAATTTTTTTATTTTATATGATATGCCACGATGACGTCATTTGTACGATAACGTCATCGTAAGCTCAGTTAGGGCCTAATAGCCTATTTCTAATAGTTCAAATCAGTTGTTAATTTACCTTGAATGAAAATATTTGCTTCGACTTGACAATATGGAAAATTATAACTTAATTTGGCTAGCAAGAAATATTACATGTGAAGAAGATGCATTAAAGTTTTTACAACAGAATGATGTTATTCCTAAAACCAAACAATGTAATAAAAAACACGAAATGTCGATAATCAAAAGAAGCGACAGTAAATGCTCAATGGAATGGCGGTGCTCAAAACAAACGTGCCGAGAAAAGGTGTCTGTACGCAAGAATACTTGGCTAGAGGATTCAAAACTACCTCTTGAAACTATAATTTCATTAATGTATTGTTGGTCTCAAGAGTATACAACGATCAAATTTTGCGAAAAGGAATTCGGCATCTCCCATGGAACAATCGTGGATTATAACAATTACTTTAGAGAGGTAATTAAGTTTTAAACAATTAACCTAACTAACCTAACAACTAAACTAACCTAACCTAACCTAACCTAACTTAACTTAAACTATGCAATATGAGAAAATAAAGAAATATCGTATAAATAATAAAATATTAATGACTATAACTTTCTTATTTTGTATTTCTCCTGCAAAAGAATAATATACCGTGTGACCACAAAAATTGTCCCTGTTTTTAATCGCTTATTACTCAGTCATTATTGCAGCTTCACAAATGAAATAAAAAGCTTTCGAAAAAGAATATTTAAAAGTTTTATTTAATTTTTTCGATATCCTGGATACGAAATCAGTACTTATAAAAAAATGACAGTTTTATCAACCACAATCATGGGTTATTTGTCGGACATGCAACGTGTTTTCATCGCAGAAGAGATGATCAAACATGGCTCGGTAGTTGCCACCCAACGGTCTTTCAGACGACAATACGGTCAGCAAAGGACCATAGATCCTAAAACGATTCGCAGGATTTTCGCAAAATGGAAACATCACGGCTCAATCAAGAACATGCATAAAAGCAACTCTGGGCGCAGCAAAGGTGTGTGAACCGCTGAAAACTGATTCAGTCGCAAATCAGCTTGAAACGGACAACAAGAAATCTGTGAGACGACTATCAGCTGTGACAGGAATCAAACGGGAGAGCATTCGGAAAATAATCACGTTGGATTTGAGAATGAAGTCATTCAAAATTATGTGTTTGCAACAGCTTAGCGAACAAGACTACCAGCGTCGTTTGATGTTTTGTGAACGCATTGAAACAATAATTGAACAAAACCAGATAAGATTAAGTGACATAATATTCAGTGATGAATGCCACATCTATCTCAATGGGTTCATCAACAAACAGAATTACCGGTGTTGGTCACAAAACAAGCCAAATATACACTTGGAGAAACCTCTGCATTCACCAAAAGTTACTGTCTGGTGTGGTTTGAGTAGCAGCAAGGTTTATGGTCCTTACTTTTTTGAGGACCCAGAGACAAGGAGACCGCTTTCAGTAACTTCAGAAAGATATGTAGAAATGCTGAACACTGTTTTGAACAAGAAAACTGCAGTAACAAGTGGTTCAGCAAGACGGAGCAACAGCCCACACAACTAGGCAATCACTGGAATGTTTAACAAGATTTTTTGAACAAAGATTCATTTCTCATCGCTCGCAGTTTCCCTGGCCCGCAAGATCTCCCGATCTATCACCTATGGACTTTTTTCTCTGGGGATTTGTCAAGGACAAAGTATTCAGGCAAGAGCCATCCTCTATCGAAGAATTAAAGCAAGCGGTGGTAGAGAGTGTACAGTCCATTGAATGCAGCGTTTTGGAAAATGTAATAAATAACTTCCTTTCCCGTTGTGTGAAATGTAAGAATGTCCAGGGACGTCACTTTGAACACATGTAGAATAAATTAAAACTTTAAAATGTTCTCTTTCGAATGATTTTTATTTCATTTGTGAAGCTGCAATAATGACTGAGTAATAAGCGATTAAAAACAGGGACAATTTTTGTGGTCACACGGTATTTGGAATCAGCATAAAAAAATGCTTCAGAACAATATATTTATTTAAAAAAATGGTGGTTCCCATAAAATGGAAAAGACCCGAAAATTTAATTTGTCTATCGTAAGTATTTCATGTTTTTGTTGGTATTTGTGTTCGAAAAACTTCTTACGGATTGAATTATGGTCGTTGGGAAAGAATTGTTGGTGAAAACTAAACACACGAGTCAAAAAATAAGTTGTTAGGTTTGTCGCTTATAGGATCGTCTCGCGACTCACGACGACTCACGACTCGAGTCGCGTGCGTGTGATTTTACATTAACAAAGTGGGAGCTCCGTATACCGCAGCGACCGCGAGACGATCCCGCGTACGTCTGGCCTTAATCTTTTTTTTATTATTAGTTTTCTTACGGTATACGAAAGATGTACAAAATTTACTGCCCTTTTTAGTAAGTACCTCATTAGTTTATGCATAAAAGTGGAAGATTCATTTTTTTCTTGGAGTTAAATTTATACGAGGTATCGTACTTAATTGTTTATTTTAAATAAATGGTTTCGACGCGTTTTTTATTTTCAATATAAAGTTGTCGTTTTGGAATTGTTTTATATTTTTTTTAAAATTGCGTTTGTTTTGTTTGTAAACCAATGAAGATGAGAGGAAATCTCGAAACGTTTGTGGTTTTTTGAAAGAAGACAATTTTCACACACACACACACACACACACACACACACACACACACACACACAGTATATAACCTTGGTTAACCTTGGATTTGCGTCCGTCTGAATTGTTTATTCTGACGAAGGTCAAGCTTGTCATTCCACCTTAGACCTACAGTTTAATGTGGAATCTGAACTATGCCCCATCACCAGCCCAGCGTCTTAACCACTAGGCTACTTCATATATACAGTATATATAATATATGCGTGTGTTACGTTCGCTCCTACTTGTATCACCTTCCTCCTACGTAAAAAAATAGCTACTACTTTGTTGTCGATTTTTTTGGTGGGTTGAATTTAGGTTGTTAAGTTAAGTTGGGGGAACCTAACCTAACCTAACCTGAAATAAAACAAAAGTCTGCGTGAGGCAGCATGAAGTAATAGTAATTTGATTTCGAATTTTTTTTAATTAAAACCCCAATTGATGCGAGTGAAATTTGAAAAAAATAATCACTATATATACTATGTAAATAAAAAAGCACATTATGTAAACATTTTAATGGAACCTCTCCTTTTCTTAACGTAAACGTGTGATGATAATTTAAAGAAAAATGGAAGGAGCTCAATGTAATTTCATTAACCACCGATGAAATAGTAGTAGTAGTAGTTTGGCGAGTTAGGAATATATATATATATATATATATATATATATATATATATATATATATATGATTATTTTTATTAATATTAATTTTTCAAGTTTAGAATTCGCATCATTTTGTTTGGCAAACGAATTCCTGAGGTTGAAGATTAGGTTTGAGATGAGAAGTTATTGAGAACGTTGTCAGTGTGACGCTGGACGTCACCGAGGAGTGATGTGTTTAGTATCTGCTCTCGACGATCGTTTTCGTGTGGCGAGTTGAAATACTCAGAACGAGTGAATTAAGATTTAATGATTTATAAATAAAAGGAATCATTAATAAATTGTTACTGTAATTAAAAGATTGTTCTTGAAGAATATGAAATTTTAGTTTCGCTTTTTTTAAACTTAAATTGAAAATTATTATTTTTTATAAGCATGAAGTTCGCTCTCATTTTTTCCATTTTTGCTGTCGTGAGGTGTGGCCTATCACTGCCGCAACTTCAAATTACCGACGAAGAAGATAACTATAAAATTTCAAAGGATGAACCTACCATATTAAGTGAAATTTTGCAAAAATTTTCTAATGATTTTTCCGTATCAGATACGAATGAACCCTCGAAAAAACAAACTAATTTTGAAAGTGAAAATGAGAAATTGAATGAGAGTCTCGAGGAAAATAAAGAAAACGCGTTTTCTGGAGTGGAACCCGTTGCCGTAGATACAGCCTCTTCGTCTCAGAACGGACGAGGAATTGTGGACGTGCAGAAGGACGGCCTCAGAAGCGTTTCATACATAATTCAACCGGACAATCTTCCTCCACCTCATTTCCAATATATCAAAAATTTAGATCCTTCCACGGTCGATTCATCCGAATGGAAACCTGAGGAATTTATCAAGAACTGTTGCCCTCCCAACAACGATACTTCGGAAGTAAAATTAACGCCGCCTCCGCCACCGCTTTCCGTTTCACCTTTTACACCGCGTTTGCTGACATCCAAAAGCGACGAAGTAGTTCAGTCATCAATTTCGGCGCAACTGGAGGCAATCGCCTTGTCGATGCTCGAAAGTTCGGATGTTCCTTCCAACACAGCAGAAAACGGTGAGCGACTGAAGCAGAGTTTAAAATTAGAAGACCTTCCGACAACCCCTTCCGTTCCGCAGGTAACTGCTGAAACTCTAAATGAAACGGATACAAAGAGCGTCTTAAACGTAGAAGCTGAACTCGCCACTAAGGATTCCAAGTCTCTGAACACGACTTACAGTCCTGACGAAAACACGAATTCACTGGAAGGACAAGATGAGGAGGAGGAGAGTCCTTCAATTTACAAAGATAGTGAAAAGCTTATCCTCCAATTAACTCGACTCCTCCTTGGCACACCAACGGGTGAACATAATCCAGAACTAGGTGAGGAGTCGATAGGTACAATTTCAGAAGGGGAAGGTAATGATTCTGACTTACCATCTTCCTACCAGCCACCAGATGTGACTGAAATCACGTTATCAGAGAATTCCACTCGCAGTTCCCATCCCAATCAGGCACCGAGATACGAGGAGCAGAACGCCAGTGCTTATAACAACGTTAAAAATTTCCTAAATGATCTGGCTAACAGTGCAGGATTTCAAAGTGCATTTCTGGGAGACTTAATTAACAATTTCGGAAGTTTAGATCAGAAAGCTTTGAAATTAATTTACAGTTTACTTATCCAGCCCCTGACTGAGATTGGAGACAACGACGAAATCTATTCAGAGCACGCGAAGAGAGAGAATATCTTCGAGCCGATTGAGCAATTCGGAAAGAATCCATCCGATTTGAGTGCCAGCTCTTTGGTTCACCCTGATACGTATACGAAAGATTTTTGGAGACCTTTATCACGGTCTCCCAAGGCCCCAAATTTACTCAGAGTACACCAGCCCGTGGAAGTCATCACCGCCCCTTCGTCGGGTAATTTTGAAGTGATCCTTGGATCAAGTTTTCATCCTCGAGCTGGGCCTCGGGAAATGCCACTCGAAACATTTCCTTTCGTTCCGAACAGAATGGGCTTAAGCGAACTGCCGCCTCCTCCAAAGAACGTGGTTCTTGGCCTCAAAATGCCTCCTCCCGAGGCCTTGGCGGCCCTTCCCGAAGGATCTGTGTTGATTCCTCCTTCGCAAGTCCGTGGTAAGCTCACCATACCCAATCTTCCCCCTTTACCTTCTTCGCCGCCACGACCTTCTTCAGAAAGCCTCTCGGATCTCTTGCCTAACTTCCCATTTTTCGGTCCACAAACGCCAGATCGTTCACCCTCCTCCAAATCGGGACTTTCCGCTCTGCCCTCCTTTTTGTCCTCTTTATTTAGCGGAAAACGTGAACATCCTCCTCAGAAGAGTCCACGATACGGCCCTCTTCCTTACGAATTGGATCGACAGTCTCTCCGTCAGCAAAGGCCTCTCCACCCCCACCCTCCCGTCTTCAAACCCGTCCACCATGGATACCCGAACGAGAAACCTATGTATCATCATCATCAGCAGCAGCAGCAGCAGCAGCAGCAGCATGAGCAGCATGAAGAGTACTCAAATTTCCAAAGCTATTACACTAGCCATAAACCCCTTACTTACACACAAGTAGTAACTAGACACCCCACCTACGAAATGACCAGTGACGATGGGTACAGTAACCATACGCTTTTATCCAGCGTTGACTCGAATGGGGGGGAGTTTGTGTACGGAGGTGCGTATGTACATCAAGACGGGGCTGCTAACGGGTATAGAGACAGATATATCAGAGTACATTCTGATAATAATAAAGATATTGGGTCTGAAAATGTAGAGTCACACGTGAAAGAGGGTTCTGTGAACTCCGAATCTTATATGAATAACGGCGAATCTTTGAATTCAAATTTGTATGCGAACCAAGATTCTGTAAATTCGGGATTTTATTTAAATGGAAATGAGTACTACGCAAATCCAAATTTTTATGTAAACAATTATGACACATCAAAATCCGATTTTTATGTTAATGAAGATGAGTTTGTAAATCCAGACTTGCCCGCGAATGCGGACGTACACTCGAATGGAGATGAATCTGTGAATTTAGATTCGAATGTGAATAGAAACGAGGCAGCAAATTTAAGCATGAATACGGCTCCAAATGATCAACAAACAAGAGACGGGAGTTCCGAAGATTCAGTGCAGAGTAAAGAGTACATAATACCTTCGGAGACTGATGATTTTGCTTATTTGCATGACGGATATCTTTATCCTCTTCACGAAGAAGAAATTCATACTTACAGTAACCCATCTTCGACGGATAATGCTTACAGTAACCCATCTTCGAGGGATAATGCTTACAGTAACCCATCTTCGAGGGATAATGCTTACAGTAACCCATCTTCGAGGGATAATGCTTACAGTAGCCCACCTTCGAGGGATAATGCTTACAATAGCCCACCTTCGAGGGATAATGCTTACAATAGCCCACCTTCGAGGGATAATGCTTACAATAGCCCACCTTCGAGGGATAATGCTTACAATAGCCCACCTTCGAGGGATAATGCTTACAATAGCCCACCTTCGAGGGATATTGCTTACAATAGCCCACCTTCGAGGGATAATGCTTACAATAGCCCACCTTCGAGGGATAATGCTTACATAGCCCACCTTCGAGGGATAATGCTTACAATAGCCCACCTTCGAGGGATAATGCTTACAATAGCCCACCTTCGAGGGATAATGCTTACAATAGCCCACCTTCGAGGGATAATGCTTACAATAGCCCACCTTCGAGGGATATTGCTTACAATAGCCCACCTTCGAGGGATAATGCTTACAATAGCCCACCTTCGAGGGATAATGCTTACAATAGCCCACCTTCGAGGGATAATGCTTACAGTAACCCATCTTCGAGGATAATATTTACAGTGCATCAGAAACTGTTATGGAAGAATCACTGATTTTTGATAATGATCCTTCTCATTTACGTATTGAAAACGGTGCTGATAAGCAAGAGTTTCCTATTTCTATGAGGAACAGTTAAACTATGGTGCAAACAGTTTTGAAGAGCACGGAGGGGACAGAATAGAAAAGCTCCCTGCAGAATATGACGACTTCTATGTCGATGAGGGCAGCTCATCCTCATCAATTTTTTCTAGTTTCGACTTAAATGAAACTTTTCCCTTTTGGGGTAGACCGGAAAAGTCAGATTCAGAAGGGGTTGACTCAAAAAGAGGTGATGTAAGTATAACGGAACGTTCCCGTTTGTCATCGAAATATGTAAATCGTGAGCCAGATATCATTCTTTACTCTAACATGGGACCCGTTGACGTACCTGAAGGCACAATCATTCCGAAAGAAGATTTTGAAAAAGCGCTCAGTGAGCAGAAATACAGGAACAAATTCAAGAGACCCCGCACAGAAGCGAAAGTGCCTGAATCGCCGAAGGCGAAGGACGAGACCTTAGTTGTTGTTACATCTCCTTTCCCATCCTTGGCTGGTGAACACGACGCCTCTATCGCCCATTTGTGGAACACCATACAACTGATTCCTTTGCAGGAGACAGATAATGAGATTCCGTCGGAGATTGAGATCGAACCTGTTCCCTCCTTGGAACAGGCGCCCCCTTCCTTAAACTTCACTGAATTCGAAGGTGAAGTTGCTGCAATTGACAAGGATAGGAGTGTCATGGCGTATGTTTTGATAGGCGCCTGCGTCGGATTGGCTTTTCTGTCTATCGTCAGCGTCCTCGTGATCGTTCGGTTTAAGAAGACGTGCGCCTCCAGGCAGATTGGAGGGAGATCGTACTTGGGAAAGAGAAGTTCTCCGAAGGAGCTCTCTCACCTGGACGAGAGCGAAGAAAAAGAGGGTCACAAACTGGGTCTTGGTTCTCTGGTCGCAACGAGCAAATAGGGACGGGAAAGTTGAGATCTAACATGACGCTACCCGACGTCAGAGATAAGGTGACCAAGTCGAACAGCACCGAGACCTTCTTCCATCAGCACTCCGTCGTCCCAGAACAGCACCCCGAGGCAGTCGCAAAGGTCATACGCTTCGTCCGATGACAAGAAATGCTCTCGGAAGACGAAAGACGGCGAAGATTCGTCACCATCACCAAACCGACCCGCTTCGTGGCTGCACGAAGAGTTTGTTGCTTCTTCGTCAGAAAAACCGGATACGAGTAGCCACATCGAAAGTGGCTCTTTCGCTCATCATCAGAAAAATCAGTGCGATCCAAGTCCAAGAGACCGGAAGAGAATATGCCCTCCTCTTCATACCATTTTTACGGAGGACGTCCCAGGAGTTTCGCGCCAAAAGGAATCCCTATTTACATCTTTCGATAGCGAAGAAATGGAAAGGGCAACGACCAGGACCTCCCGCTACCAGACGGACTCCGAATTAGAGGACATCAATTACAGTGACTCGAGAGAGATGGAAGACATTGAGAACCTACGGAAGTTGCGGAGGAAGGGGCCTCGTTCCATGGACTCTGAGGAACTGGGAGAGGAGCTGAGTCGCGACCTTAAGGTTTTCCAGTTCGGGGATAAGATCCCGAAAGATACTTCCGCCCCCCTGGGTCGGGGGTACGCCCGCAGCACGGCCTCCTTCACCAGAGACAATGTCCAAAGCGAAGTGTTCCTCGAGTTCGAAACATACTTCGTCAGCACACGTTGTCGCCCGTCTCTCGCCCCGCCGAAGCCACGCCACTTTCACGATCACGCCCGAATTCGCCGGACTCCATCGATAAAGAACTTCATACGGAGCCTCCCCCACGTCCCCCAAACCCAGTCGTCTCAGCCCAGAGTCTAAACACACGCCCCCGAAAGGTGGGCGCACGAGGGCACAAA
>JAJOZX010003806.1:355000-457340 GCA_023014485.1 Bathynomus jamesi
GTCTGGACGAGGACTTCGTAATTTCTGACCACTCGTGGTGGATCGTGGTTCGGATTCCACGTTAAGCTGTAGGTCTAAGGTGGCGTAACAAGCTTAACCTCTGTCAGAATGAACAGTTCGGCCGGAAGCAAAACCAAGATTATATATATTTTGTTTCTAAAATCGTGCAACCCATATATATAATATATATATATATATATTATATATATATATATATATATATACATATACATATACACAGGGTGCTTCAGGAGGAAAGGTTGATAATATCGGAGGTGATAATATCGGTCATTGTGAGAAAAAAAAGTTCATATGAACATGTGTCTAATTCTGAATGGTTACGGAGATAGAGCTGTTTGTATCTACAAATACAAAAGCATTGTTAATGGTAATTAAGAAAGAAACCAATTACTGTTTCTAACATTTAATGTTTAAATATTGGCACTTTGAATGGTATCAGATACAGAAATGACAAATTTGTTAGTTTACAATACGTTTTCGAAAATCCCACCGTCAACCTCAATACACTTTGCAACTCGTGTGCGAAGATCGCGTGTTATTCGTCTGAGTTGATCTTGACGTTCCTTTATGCGGGCAGCAGCATCCAAAGTGCGCGCGAGCAATTCGTCTCGTGTATCCACCTTTCTTTTGTAAACTTGACTTTTCATCCACCCCCACAAACAATAATCTAACGGAGAGAGGTCTGGAGACCTTGGTGGCCATTGAATGGGACCACCGCGGCCGATCCATCGACCAGGGGAAGTTTGATTTAGGTATTGCATCACCAGACGGGTAGAATGTGGAGGAGCTCCGTCATGCTGAAAGTACATACCAGCGCGTGTATCCAAAGGAACATCCTCCAATAGTCCTGGCAATTCATTTTGCAGAAATTCTAGGTAACTTTGTCCTATACGACGATTCTCTAAAGTAACAGGGCCAATCAGCTGATCATCGATGATATCGCACCACACATTGGGAGAGAAGCGATGTTGAAAATTTGTTTCCACATTGGCATTTGGATTTTCGTCTGACCACCGATGAGAGTTGAGTGTTGTTGATACCGTCACGGGTGAAAGTAGCTTCATCTGTGAACAGTATTAATCGAAGCAATCGGCGATTAGCATTTACCCAATGACAAAATTCCAGTCGCATGGCAGCGTCTCCTGGTTGAAGGTGTTGTACACGCTGAACATGATATGGATGCAAGCCTTCCTCACGTAATGTTCGCCATACTCTTGTGTGTGGTACACTGAGACGTGTAGAAATTCTATGTGAGCTAGTAGTAGGACTACGCTCTACCAACTGAAGAATGTTTTCCACTTCATCCACATCTTGTTGACCTTCACGTTCAGATGAAACATGAGCGCTGGGAAGTGTACTAATCTCACGCAATGTATTGAAAACCCTGGTAAACACACTTCGATCCGGAATTCTGCGGTTCGGAAACCGTCGACGGTATTCTGCAACAGCAGCTGTTGCACTTCCATCGCAAAAACCGTAGACATACACCATATCTGCATATTCGGCATGTGTGAAGGTGTGTGGCATTCTTAACACTACTTCAAACACCAAACAATGTCACTCACAACAGTTCAGCTGTCGATTGGCTTATGTTACATGCTTACATTACAGCTAATATGGTTCAAGGTTATAGGTGAGGGAAGCGGGAGGAAGAGCTGCGCGCGCATCGGATTCAAACAGCTCTATCTCCGTAACCATTCAGAATTAGACACATGTTCGTAAGAACTTTTTTTCTCACAATGACCGATACTATCACCTCCCGAAGTATTGACCTTTCCTCCTGAAACACCCTGTGTGTGTGTATATAAAGGGTGATCCAGAGAAATGGGACCCAAAGAAACCCCTGTAACTCTTAAAGTATAAGTCCTTTTATAAAATCATACGCATCATTCGAAAGAGGATAGTTACAAGTTTGTACAGGATTGTATAGGTTTTGACAATACAAGACAAGATAAGATACAAAACAAAATAAAAGTGTTAGTTAAAACTAACCCTTCAAGATGACTGCATGGACTGTGGAACAGCTGCGTTTCATAACTGAGCAATATTATGAGCATGGAAGAAGTGTAGTTTCAGCTCTTAGAAGGTGATTTTGACATCTGAAAATTTGTCTTGAAAGATCTTTGAGCTGAAACTACACTTCTTCCATGCTCATAATATTGCTCAGTTATGAAACGCAGCTGTTCCACAGTCCATGCAGTCATCTTGAAGGGTTAGTTTTAACTAACACTTTTATTTTGTTTTGTATCTTATCTTGTCTTGTATTGTCAAAACCTATACAATCCTGTACAAACTTGTAACTATCCTCTTTCGAATGATGCGTATGATTTTATAAAAGGACTTATACTTTAAGAGTTACAGGGGTTTCTTTTGGGTCCCATTTCTCTGGATCACCCTTTATATATATATATATATATGAGAGAGAGAGAGAGAGATACCTTTTCTTTCTGAATTTATTTGTGTGTGTGTGTGTGTGTGTGTGCGTGTGTGTTCGAAATTTAAAAAAAAAAAAAAGGAAAGCCTGATTTCATGCCACGCAAAAGATTCTCATTCTGCAGTTGCCCGTTTCGCTTCGTTGCCACCCTATGCCCGAAGGCCATGGAAGGTAACTCGTTTTTCCTCTTCAGAATTTAGGCAAACTTCTTTTTCTCTTTATTCATCATACGCTTTCAATGCCCCATTTTGCATTTCCTTTCGTGGTGTTTTGTTTTGATATTACCGAAGTGGAGCATTGATCGCTAGTAGGGTTTCTCATTTTCGTGGGTTTTCACACTCCCAGTTTTCCGGGACAAATTCACCCATCGTCACGGGATCCCGGGATTTTCTTGTTTATAAAAAATAGTGATAGTCTTAAAATTAGCTAGTTAATATTAAATTAGCTAGTTAATATTAAATATAAATATATAATATTTTAACGCAGTAATGATAAATATAATAAAAGATAGAGCCTAGGCCGAGTTTCAAACACTGCAGAAACATAGATACGGTATATTGCCTAGGCGGCTATGCCTACAACGCTAATTTGCAGCTTTGCACTTCAACATAAATAAATTAATTGTAGCGTAATTTATACGAACGCAACACCTTTTATATACTTCTAACTAAGTTTTAGTAAAAAAAAGTATCAACAGCAGAAGGTGTACCACTGAATTGAAAATAATAACCGAAATTAAAATCCACCAAAACACAAAATGTTCGATTCAGGGAAATCAAATGACTGGCTTTCAGTCCGAGTCAGTCATGAAAAATACCACTCGTATTACATACGCACATCATACAGGGCATATTATAGGCACTATTCGAGTTGTGCAACGCAACGTGATTCTTGCTATCATAAATTTGTCATCATAGTCTTTATTTTGTATTTTGTAGATACAGTTGTAAATTAATGTAAAACTATTTAAAATAACGTTTTTAGAATACTTTGTAAAATCCGGGACAGCTAGTCCCGGGATTTAAGGTCATCATTTTCCGCCCGGGATCCCCGTTGAGAAACCCTAATCACTACGTTGAGAGTTTCATGTCAACTGAATGTGGGCGATTGTCCGTTTGTGTGGGGCAGAAAAGGTAACCAGTGTGTGTGTGTGTTTTTTTCTTGATTCTTGTTACAAAGCAGCCATATTATTCTCACATATACTCGTAAAGATATGAAGCCACACACACACAGGTTGTAATATATGATTCAAACCCACAAGGAAAATGAAAAATGATTCCAAGTCCTTTCGTGTATTCAGAAGTACACCTCGTCAGAGAATGAAGGGAGAAGGCGAGATGACGAAAATATATACATATGTACAACGGGACAGAACAATAAAAAGATGAGCATCTGATTAATAAATAAGAATTAATTAGAAGCAAAAGACCTGTATTTTAATAGGATATTGTCAATTTTATACATTCTCGCACTGTTGTTGAAATTATTTTTAAAATGGATAAATGCACATTCTAGAATATTCCTTTCACTTATATCTGTGTTTTTAGCGAGCGCTTTAGAACTATCCCACTTGATACTATAATTACATCTATACATATGGTTAAACAATGCATTAGAATTATTTGCTGTTCTCCACCCATATTTATGCTGTTTTACCCGTTTTGCCTATATATGCTGAATTATATTTTGTACATCCGATCGAATATTCACAACCAACCACATTATCGGGCTATTCTTTATTAGGAGTGATTTAACGTTATTATTATGCTTAAAGACTACATTGATACCAATTGCTTTAAGTAAAGTGGGAAGATATTGAAAATTAACATGGTAAGGTAGGCTAAGGATATTTTTACGTTCAAATTATTTTACAGTTACACTATTATAATACCTATTCTTGGCTTTCCTGAGGCAGTTATCTAAAAATGAAATTGGATAACATAATTTAGTACCAATATTCATGATATTGCATAACTCGGAATCTAAAAATTCAGGACTGACAACTCTCAATTTGCTCTAATAAGAAATGTACAGGGTGTCCCAGAATTAACTATCTATTTCAATGAAATCGGACAAATTTTTTAAAAAACACACTTTTATTTATGTTTATCATGTTTAATGTGTGTTAAAAATGTATAAATTTCTAAATTTTTTTCATAATTTTATTTTCGTAATTTTTTCATTATCTGGTCCAATGAAAGACCGTCTGAAGTCATAGAATGGCAAAGAGACTCTCCAAAAGTTAACGTGTGGCTTGGAATGACCAAATCCAAAATTTATGGCCCATTCTTCTTTGCGGTAGCAACTGTAACAGGTACCGTCTACCTTGATATGCTTCAGCAGTTTCTCGAACCACAGCTTCTTGATGATGGCATGCTTGATAATGTTGTGTTTCAACAAGAAGCATTGATCTTTTGGCGATAAACCTTTGTTTTTATGAAACCCCATGCAAAGAAATCCAGGGGTGTCAAATCCGGAGAACGCGGAGGCCAAGGTCGAGGTCCTCCACGTCCAATCCACCGATTCAGAAGGCGTCTGTTGAGGTATTCTCGAACAATTAGAGCATAATGACATGGTGCTCCATCTTGTTGAAACACAACATTATCAAGAATGCCATCATCAAGAAGCTGTGGTTCGAGAAACTGCTGAAGCATATCAAGGTAGACGGTACCTGTTACAGTTGCTTCCGCAAAGAAGAATGGGCCATAAATTTTGGATTTGGTCATTCCAAGCCACACGTTAACTTTTGGAGAGTCTCTTTGCCATTCTATGACTTCAGACGGTCTTTCATTGGACCAGATAATGAAAAAATTATGAAAATAAAGTTATGAAAAAAAGTAGAAATTTATACATTTTTAACATATTAAACATGATAAACATAAATAAAAGTGTGTTTTTAAAAAATTTGTCCGATTTCATTGAAATAGATAGTTAATTCTGGGACACCCTGTATATAAAATGCGATGCGACGTTTTCTATTGGGGAAGTTCATTCTTAACTTTTCCTAAAATAAAATAAAAATGAACCCGTCAAAAACTTTTTTTTTAAACTGTTTCTCAAAAGTAATTTTATTTAAAATGTTAACCTAAAAGGGAAAAAAGAACACAAAAAATCCCTTTTTTGACATATCTTCCAATCGTGGTAATTCTTTTTAAATATTAAAGGATACTTTCTAACGATAACTTTTAATATACTTTATTATCAAAACGTCTAAAATTATATTCAAATGAGATTAATTAAATTTCTAAAAAATGTCAACCTTGAACGGATCAAATGATGCAGAAAAACACCTTTAGTCATATCCTTCGACTATATTAACTCGAGATCATGATGAATTTGTTAGATTAATTTATAACATTAATAATTACATAGCAGTAAGTATTGTAATATAGCCTTATTACTGTGTAGTCATGATTTTAAACATGGTATCCTATATACTATTGATCTAAAATGTGTGTGTGTGTCTGTCCGCTTTCTTCGGAACCGTGCACAGCCTAAACTGCACATCGGAAAATTCTGCAACCACCACCAACTGATAGCCCATGAGCTGCCGATGTGCTCTGTCAAGTTTCCCGGTCCTAGGTCACAATTACTGGGGAGGGGGTTGGGGTAATGGCGTATATAGCAGTATATGTCACAGTGCTACCGGCCAGGAGGGCCAAGTTGTACAACGGTCGCGAGCATAGCGAGCTACCGCTCGTACTCTCCTATCCTTAATCGCTCTTAACTATTAAAAATGCGGAAGAGAGTCGAAAAATATTAGATATGCTCTAGGAAGGGGTCACCAATAGAGGAACAGTAGTCCGATTCCGAACAGCCAACAAATTTATGCGGACCACGGGAATAAACTCGTACTCTGATTGTAGGTTTTACTTTAAAGTAAATATAAATTTTGATATTTTGAACGAATCAAAATCAAACCAGTTTATCTTCTTTTGGGAAAGATTAAATTTAATTTTCATTCAAGAGGTTAAGAAGTTAAGTAGTATGGTAGAGGACCTGGGTGAAGTTACAGAAACTGCGCTATAGCGTTTTCGCCAAAATGTGTTGGTGTTCTATCGTTTCGGTTGCGTCAAACCAATGAGCTGATATGAGGGGTCCCGCGTCTTAACCCTTTAATGACAGATGGTACCTTAAGGCCCCCAGAAATAATAATGTAAATTGTACTGCAATGACTCGTTTCTATATATATATACATGTAGATGTCATTTAGTTGTCGGGAAAGGAACCCAAAATGTGTATCATTTCAGTGACTAGTTACTAAAATATTTAGTTTTGACTAACAATAAAACCTATACGTTCTGGTAACAAGTGTGACCGCATATGCTGCGGACTCGTCCTTAAAGGGTTAAGGTACCTAAGCGCCAAAATTAAAATTCGTCAGAAATCGCCTCCAAAGTTCAGCAATATTCTGGCAATAGTATGTTACTAGCAAAAGGTCGGCGCTACGCGCCGATTTTGCTAGATCTGCGGTGCTTCGGCTGAATTGTGGGCCTACGGCGTATTTTATTTTGAACATCAGTAGCCCTTTATCTGGATATCATTCCTATTCCTCTCACCTTGGGCCTCAGTAATTGGGGTGCCTGCGGCCTTCCAGTTACTGGCAAACCAATTATTCATTCAATAAAACTACAGAAAAGAACGCAGCCATGAAAATCTAAAGCTTCACAAATCTTAATACAATGAGCTCGGATTTGAAGCCTAAGATTTTCATAACTGCGTTCATTTCTATAGTTTTATTGACCAAATAACTGAACCGACAGTAATTGGGGGCCCTGCGGCCCGCCAAATCATAGTTTTCGTTGTTTCGAGTGCATCAATAATATTGTTATAGTGTTCCATTAGTTGTGATAAGCATGATCTTCCTGACCGGAATCGATGTTGGTTATCATTTTTTTTTCTGAGTTTCCCCATTAACCAGGGCTGTGGGTGGAGTCGGTCAATTTTGAGTGGAGTCGGAGTCGGAAGTGCATAGTTGGATGGAGTCGGAGTCGGTGCAAATCCTTCAATTATAACCATAGCAGCCTAGGGCTAGGCCTAGCTCAATTTTATGAATAAAATAGATTTAACCTAGTGTTTATAAATAATATAGTATAATATATAATATATAAATATATAAATAATATATAAATATAGTTGCTTATAATTAATAAGGATTATAATTTATTAATTAACATAATTAATAATAAGGAAATTTAAAAATAAACTTCTTTTCAGATTTTTAGATTTCAATTTGATAATTTTGATAAGCATCACTGAAAGAAGATTTATTGGAAGCGATCCTTTTTTTAAGAACAAATTCAGTTTAGGTTAGTACTGTACAATTTAGGGTGGAGCGAAAAATACTTTTTTTCTAGGATGAAGTTCTAATAGGGATTAAAAGTTGCATTTAGTGGACGATATATATCTGCCAAAATATGAGTTCATTTGTTTAATATTTTCCACTGCCACCAGGGGGCTAAAGTTAACACAATTTTGGGTAAAAAGGAAAAAAATGCTTCTATTTTAGGTTTATCAAACTATTATAAAATTTTATCTTAGAATTATCTAATAGTTTGATTAAGATTCTTAAATGATAAGAATTCGTTTTGTAAAAATGCCTTTTCATATGCTTAATATCTTGAGCTGCCACAAGAGGGCTGAAGTTAACTTAAAAATGACAATTAAGTATGATTCTGTATTTACTTGAAAAAGGGAACAGCAATAAATTAGGATGTCTCTCCTCCTTTATACTGGCTTGAGACAGTTAAGAAACGTTATTTCGTGCCTTAGCTGAGTTACCACCCTTTCCCCAACCAACCTCCCTCTAGAAAGGGTTCTTGCTGAAGACTATTTAGTAATTTGCTTTTGTGTCAAATTTTGGCTGTTTTTTCCTTGATTCTAATGTAGCACGAATCCAACCGCTTGACGCATCTCTCTACGGCTTGTGTATGACATGGAAACTGAAATAATTCTGAATGAAGAGTAGTACCATGTTTGATGCATGATTCAATATCATCAAGAGAAACTCCTTTGGTTATCGGTGGTTCTGCTATCTGAAAATCTTGCTACATAATGAGATCTCTATAGTCTTTGACATAAAAATTTATTTCTGGCACCTTAAAATACCTGATAACATCTGTTTCTTGAATGCATGCCCTTGCTTTTATGATACGCCTAAATCCCAACTGACGCACATGCTCCCTTTCATCAGCTATCATTGCAATGAGAATGTTTTCTTGATTTGCCTAATATGCATTTCGCTGAATGACTGAGTCATGTACTCTCCTAAGCTCTTCACGGAGATACCGGCTTCTTGCAATCATATGCCACATATGTTTAGCACCATATTGGCATAATGGTTTACGCTTTATCTGAAACCACATTGGTGCGTATACCCTAACAATGAAAGTAGCTAATTCTTGTAAATTGCCTGAATGATTCTCTGTGCTTGCATATAACCGCAGAGTCCTGTTTGCTGTGGTGAGCCACCTTGAATGTGATATATTGCCTGGACTCTTATGACTAAGACTCTTTGAGAATGTTCCACTTGATATAGCCTTGTGAATTTCAAGAAGGTATTTCTGGTCGGTACTTATGTCATCTACATCAATTTCACACATGTCCTCTTGAATTTCAATGGGTTTGAAGTTAACTATGGGAAGCTTTTCACAGTCTGAAAGTGCTCGGCCAATTTCTCCTGAAAATGCTCTTGGTCCAGTAGTGGTACCATCCAAGTGATGAAACAGATGGCGCAATGGAAGTTCATTAAGGTGTAAAAGGCATATCAGCCACTGCAATGGCTTATTAAAGGCTTCTTCCAGTAATCTTATTGTGCCTCCAATACTACCAGTGTTAACCACTGTCGAATCACAGCCAACTGCAACGATGTTCCCTATATCAACATTCCTTTCTTTCAAGCAATTCACTAGCGCTGTGCAAATGTATTTAGCTTTGCCACTGGAAGGTGTCACATGTACAAAGTACAGAGAGTGTGGTTCAGATATTATGCTGATATGCTCTTCGCGTTTGGTTCTTTGGTGGTTAGAGCCATCACTCTCCTGGACTTGAATCATTGTTTTATCCTTTCTGCCATCAAAGTATAATCCCCGCATGGTTTTTGGCTCTCCTATCTGTTGTAGTTCCTTTCTCTGTTTTTGTCTTTCACGTCTTAGCTTACTTCTGTCTATAATATTCCCTTTGTCTTCGGGAGTAACAATTTTAAGATCTGCCAATACTGCAGAAGCAATAGCAGCCCCAGCTCTGTCCGACATTTTAAATCTATCACAAGTAATTGCTAATGAAGGCAGTGGCTCACGCATCTGTTGTTCTGATATTACATATTGAGTCGAGGTTGTATCTTCCTCATTATCTTCAGATATCTCTTCTAGTTGTTGAAGTTCACTTGTCTCTGTTTCGATTTGTAAGTTGGACGTATTGGTTATAGCAGCACTAGTTGTTTGTGAGGATTCCAGACGTGCTTTTTCCATTTCCTTTCGATGTTCTCTTGCTTGTAATCGTCTTGTGTGTGCTATGTCAATGCTTCCTATCACCATTATTCTGCGTGTTCGTTGGTCATTTAAAAAATCCTGCTCTTTTGGAGGGACTTTCTTACTCTTTTCACATGAGCATCTCCTAAACTCCTTACATTTGCAGGTGCAGATGTCAAACAAAGTGCATTTTGAAGAGTTTTCAAATTCTTCAAGCTGATTTTTGTACTTAGGCTGATCCTTGCGTGACTTGTATGGCTTTAATAAGGACCTGTATTTATCATGGTACACTCGCATCATCTGTAAAACGCGTGTATGTGAAACTATTGGCAAAGAGGCCTTCTTCCAAATGTTTTCTACCTTTTTGGAAACTGCCTCTGCTATTTCAGAAAATGAAGGCTCCTTGTTATTCATCTGCTCCTTCACTAAATGTTTTGTGAACAGGTAATCTTTCATAATGAAGTTATATGTTGGTAGTTGCATATCACTCATCTCACAAGGTACTTCAAATATGGCACACTTCATATGTTCTCTAGTGAAATGTTTATATTTAGTATTTGATGCCATAATATTTTTAAGAAAAATTCACAATCACAAAATATCCTGTAACATCAAAACATTATATAATTAATATATATAATATATTTTATAAGTATATATAATATATTACATAAATATATAATATATTATATAAATAAACTAAAATTATATAATACATTATAACAAGCATTTTATAATAAAATCAATATTATCTCTATATAAATCACTTTAAAATAAAGTTTTATAATATTCCGATCATATTAAAAAACTCTCCGATCAACTGAGCGACTAGGCCTACTACCTAAGAAGACAAGTGTTAACACACTGTTCTAATGACTCACAGAAAGAAATTCCTTCACACCAAAACCCTCCCCCACAACCCTCCCCAACAACATTCAGTTTAGTCTCAACATGACTCAGTTACTCTAAATTGTGTTAACTTCAGCTCTCTTGTGGCAGCTGAAGATATTAAGCATATGAAAAGGCATTTTTACTAAACGAATTCCTATCATTTAAGAATCTTAATCAATCTATTAGATAATTCTAAGATAAAATTTTATAATAGTTTGACAAACCTAAAATAGAAGCATTTTTTTCCTTTTTACACAAAATTGTGTTAACTTTAGCCCCCTGGTGGCAGCTGAAGATTTTAAACAAATGAACTCATATTTTGGCAGGCATATTTGGTCCACTAATTGCAACTTTTAATCACTATTAGAACTTCATACTAGAAAAAAAGTATTTTTCGCTCCACCCTACAGTGTACATTTTGTTACGGATGTTTATAATAATACAAAAACATCTTATTAATTTGCTAAACCAATAATAATCTTATTTTGTTTAAGCTTCAATCAGTTTGTATTTTGGGATTTATTGTAATTTTTGAATAAAGAGAAAAAAAGGCATTAAGGCATAGTTATAGCCACTAAGTAACCTGATGAGTCATGTGGTGGTGCCGAAATGCCTTGTTTATGAATCTCCATTGGCCTAATAAAGCTAATCGTAATCAATTTGGCCTTAACATTCCATCGGAGTCGGAGTCGGAATTGGAATTATGCAAGTCAGATTTCTGGAGTCGGAGTCGGAATGTTAAAATTTTTGGAGTCGGAGTTGGAGTCGGCAAATTTTATCACCGACTCCACAGCCCTGCCATTAACCCCACCCCCTCCCCCATTACCCCACCCTCCACCAATACCCCCTCCCCCACCCCTCTCCCCATTTACCCCCCCCCAACCCTCTCCCCATTTACCCCACCAATCTTTTTTTCTGAGTTTCCCATTAACCCCACCCCCTCCCCCCATTACCCACCCTCCCCCATTTTGTGCCAAAATTATGATTAAAAATGAAGAAATGGGAAGAACTGTACCCTAAAAGGGGGGGGGCAGGATTTATGTTAGGGAATTTTTTTTTTAGCATGGGCACTGCGCAATAAAAGACGCATCGAATGGTGAAAACCTCATTGTTCTACACCAATTGTAGCGACCTGTAGGTGTGCGCAAAAAAACTGTTACATTATATATATATATATCTATATATATATATATATATATTATATATATATATATATATAATATATATTATATATACAGGGTGGGCCGTAAGTTTCCATACATAGGAAAATTTAAATTATGGTCTTCACGTGCGTCGGTATTTGGATCAGCAGTTTCCGGATGCTTGGATTGGTCGGCGTGGTCCTGTGGAGTGGCCTCCAGCCCAGATCTCACCCCCTTGATTTCTATCTTTGGGGGCACTTGAAGGCCATGGTGTATCAGGAAAAGATACGAGACATAAATCATCTAAAGGAACGTATCACCAACGCCATTACAAGCATAACGTCAACTGTGCTAATGCGTGTTCATCAACAGTGGGGAACACGTATTGAAATGTGTTTTCAAAACAATGGCAACCATGTAGAGCATATTATATAAATAAAAATGGTTGTCCATAAAAAAATGTTTATTTTCCTATGTATGGAAACTTACGGCCCACCCTGTATAATATATATAAGGCTTCATTTCTGAAATAGTATATTACAGTAGATTAACTGAGCTAGAACGTTCATTTTTGGCTAAATTAGAGTTCTAAGTATGCTAATGAAGATGTTGATGAGTTTTTGGAATAGATTTTCATATTTTATTTATATTTTTTTACATTTTTGATTTTCTTATTATGCCGAACTTTGGGGTGAACTTTTGGCTGGCGATAGAGGTGAAAAAAGTAGTTCACTTCATAAGGTTTTCAACTATACTTCTAGTGTCGTAAGGTCATTATAACTCAAACCACGCGATAGAGGAAGGGTGAAAATAGTGATATCCATTAAAAACACGTTTTCGCCTGTGGTGGCGCTTAGGTACCGTAAGACGCGCGACCCCTCATATGTCATATAAACTCCTTGGGTCAAACGGTACTTTTTGATCGCGCTGTCTTTTTAGGTTACATAATCTACCGAAAGTTAAACTAACCTTACTTAACCTTCACTGATATAGAAGTAAAAGGATGATCCCCTTCATTTGAAACGAGCTAAATGTTGATATAAACGCTACAGTAACCCGACAGAAACACCTACCTGGATCGCAGAAAAAATTATTTGTGCTAGCCTTTGCTATATGGCCTAGACCTAACATTAAGTATATACAGGGTGTCCCAGAATTAACTATCTATTTCAATGAAATCGGACAAATTTTTAAAAACACACTTTTTATTTATGTTTATCATGTTTAATATGTGTTAAAAATGTATAAATTTCTAATTTTTTTCATAATTTTATTTTCATAATTTTTCATTATCTGATCCAATGAAAGACCGTCTGAAGTCATAGAATGGCAAAGAGACTCTCCAAAAGTTAACGTGTGGCTTGGAATGACCAAATCCAAAATTTATGGCCCATTCTTCTTTTCGGAAGCAACTGTAACAGGTACCGTCTACCTTGATATGCTTCAGCAGTTTCTCGAACACACAGCTCTTGATGATGGCATTCTTGATAATGTGTTTCAACAAGATGGAGCAACCATAAATTTTGGATTTGGTCATTCCAAGCCACACGTTAACTTTTGGAGTCTCTTTGCCATTCTATGACTTCAGACGGTCTTTCATTGGACCAGATAATGAAAAAATTATGAAATAAAATTATGAAAAAAATTTAGAAATTTATACATTTTAACACATATTAAACATGATAAACATAAATAAAAGTGTGTTTTTAAAAAATTCGTCCGATTTCATTGAAATAGATAGTTAATTCTGGGACACCTGTACTGTAAAACTTATAATTTTTTATGCTCATACTGGCTATTTTTCTTGGTTTTTCTTACATTCGGCAATTATTTAATTCAATATATATATATATAGGGTGTCCATAAATAATTACCCTGATTAAAGCATGCTTAACTTTAAATAAAACACTCGTATTCAAAACAGTTTTAATCATAAGTAGATAAACATACAAAGTTTTGATACATAGTTAATGAACTTAATAAGCTTCACATGTGCACCCTTAGTGGCACGTAAAATGTCTAAACGGTATTCACACTCACGCCACACAGTTTCCAACATTTGTGGGTTAACTGTCGCAATTGCATCCATAATGCGTTCTTGCATTGTCCTGATATCTGGAACAACTGTTGCATAAATCAAATCTTTAACATGACCCCAGAGAAAGGAATCCAGGGGTAATGTCTGGTGATCTTGGGGGGCCATGGGATTGGCCCGTCCCTGCCAATCCATCGATTTGGAAATGTTGCGTCGAGAGTTTCACGAACAACATGCGCCCAATGAGGGGGTGCCCCATCTTGTTGGAAGATGACAGTTGGCTGCCTGTCCTGCAGCTGGGGGATGGCGTAATTGGTGAGCATATCCAGGTACACAGTTGCGGAAACAGTGTTCTCAGCGAAGAAGAAAGGACCAATTATCTGGTCATGCATTAGTCCACACCAGACATTGATCTTCGGACTGCCCCGAATATGCTCCCTTACGGCACGTGGGTTTTCCGATCCCCAAATACGCACATTGTGTCTGCTGACTCTACCACTGAACAGCTACTACAGCGCTCCTAGCGGCGAATGCGGTAGACGAAACACACCAGCACAGAAACTCTATGCGTGTACGAGATCACCTGTAAAAAGAAAACGGATGTAAGATTTGTCATTAAAACATGAGAGCATACTGTTTTCAGGGTAAACATTTATGGACACCGTGTGTGTATATATATATTACACCCTTACAAAGGTTCCGCGCGATGATTCCTCATTTCGCGAAGGTCAAGGTTGTCGCCCCTTCTCTTGAATTGGCCCGGTGAAGTAGTGAGTTGGTTTCTTGTGCTCTCCACCTCATATAGCCAGGTACGCCAGGTTCATCGGGGATTGTTCTGAGCCAGGCGTCTAATCTTCTTTTTAAGATGCCCACTGCAACTCTCTTCGTGTTTCTTAAGTCTTTGGGCAACTGATTAAACAGTTTTGGTTCTCTCACCACAAAACTATTTTCTTTCACGGTTAAGAATGTTCCCTCTCTCGCCTTCAATTTGGGAATACGACACAGTCTACCGTTTCTACCTTCCACCGTTGTTTGGGGAGTTATAGGGTTCAGAGTAAGATTAGGGACTAGTTTCTCCATAATTTTCCAAGTGTAAATAATGGTGTATCTCTCTCTTCTCCTTTCCAGTGAATATAGGTTTAGTTCGCGTAACCTTTCCCAGTAATTTAGTTCTTTGCACCCGTTGATCTTGGCTGTGAAGCTTCTCTGGATCCCTTCCAGCTGTCTAATGTCTTCTTTTTTATATGGGGATGTTAGGACCGAGCAGTATTGTAGTTTGGTACGATCAGGGTTTTCTATTTTTCTACTGATCTTTGTGTCATCCGCAAAGGATGTTACTGCGCTGTCTCTGGTAACGTCCTCATCTATGTCAGTTAGCATGATTACCAAGAGTAGTGGAGCTAATACTGTTCCTTGTGGTACTGAGCTGAGGACCTCTGATTCTGATGAAGATACTCCTTGTACTGTAACGACTTGCCGCCGCTCACTAAGGAAATTATATATCCATTTCCCTACTCTTCCTGTTATTCCCATATATTTCAGGTTATGTATTATTATATATATATATATATTATATTATATATATATTATATATATATATATATATATATATATAGTATATATATATATATAATGTGATAATAGGTAAGCCTTTTCCGTAGTTTGTATGTAAAAAGTTTCATGAAAAGAAAATAGATTTTATATATTTGAAATATACGTACAGAATATTCCATTTTTACAACATACAGAAAATAGTTTATTGAAACTATTTATTTTTTGTGTAAATAGATTTTCTTTATATGCGAAGAAAAAGCAAAAATAAAAGAATTTTTACAACACACACACACACACACATATATATATATATATATATATATATATATATGAATAGAAACGACATAAGTATTAAGGAACGTTTCTCTCCTCGTTTCGTTATCTCTCCTCCTCGTGTGCAGAAACGTTCCTTAATACTTATGTCGTTTCTATTCATTTATATACTGCGCGGTCATTGCAGTTATTTGCATATATATATATATATATATATATATATATATATATATAATATATATATATATATACCCGAAACACTTTTACTGTATATCGTGACAAACCGAGGATCTCGCAGAACTCCGTCAATGACTCGTAGAAGTTATTGAATGCATTCCACAAGAGCATCTGGCAAATACTCCATTGAGTGCGACCGTCGAACACGCACTGCAGCAGCAAATGATGGTTATCATGGGAAGTGTTCTAAACTTGGACAATTTGGAAATGTCAACAGTTATATATATATATATATATTATATATAATATATATATATATATATTATATATTAATAGCGGAGCGACCCGGCGTTGCCGGGTGGATGTTGAAAGATATATATATATATTATATATATATATATATATATATATATATATATATATATATATATATACCTTACCTTACAACCTTACAAAGGTTCCGCGCGATGACTTCTCATTTCGCGAAGGTCAAGCTTGTCGCCCCTCCTCTCGAGTTGGCCTGGTGAAGTAGTGAGTTGGACTCTTGCGCTCTCCACTTCACATAGCCAGGTACGTCCGGCTCATCGGGGATTGTTCTGAGCCAGGCGTCTAGTCTTCTTTTGAAGATTTCCACTGCAACGCCCTTCGTGTTTCTTAGGTCTTTGGGCAACTGATTAAACAGTTTTGGTCCTCTCACTACAAAACTATTTTCTTTCAGGGTTAAGGATTTTCCCTGTCTCGCCTTCAATTTGGGAATACGACACAGTCTACCGCTTCTACTTTCCACTGTTGTTTGGGGAGTTATGGGATTCAGAGTAAGATTAGGGACTAGTTTCTCCATTATTTTCCAAGTGTAAATAATGGTGTGTGTGTGTCTTCTCCTTTCCAGTGAATATAGGTTTAGTTCTCGTAACCTTTCCCAGTAATTTAGTTCTTTGCACCCATTGATCTTGGCTGTGAAGCTTCTTTGGATCCCCTCCAGCTGTCTAATGTCTTCTTTTTTATATGGGGATGTTAGGACCGAGCAGTATTCCAATTTGGGTATTATCAGGGTTTTCAGTAGAGGAATCATTACATTCCTATCCCTTCGTTTAAAGGTTCTCAATATCTGACCGTTATTCTCTTTGCTCTGTTTGCTGCTATCTTATTTTGTGTTTCAAATTTCGCATCATCTGTCATTACAACCCCTAAATCTTTTGCTCTGGAATTTCTCTGAATTTCCTGTCCATTTGGGGTATAATATTCCTTGGACTTTAGGTCTTCTCTTTTTCCGTACCGTAATAGCTGAAATTTCTCGGTGTTAAACTTCATATTGTTGTCTTCAGTCCACTTGTAGATTTTGTTTATGTCGGTTTGTAGAGATCCTATGTCTTCTGGGTTTCTTATTTTTCTACTGATCTTTGTGTCATCCGCAAAGGATGTTACTGTGCTGTCTCTGTAACGTCCTCATCTATGTCAGTTAGCATGATTATGAAAAGTAGTGGAGCTAATACTGTTCCTTGTGGTACCGAGCTGAGGACCTCTGATTCTGATGAAGATACTCCTTGTACTGTAACGACTTGCCTCCGCTCACTAAGGAAATTATATATCCATTTTCCTACTTTTCCTGTTATTCCCATATTTCAGTTTATGTATTATGATTCCGTGGTCACACTTGTCGAACGCTTTAGCAAAGTCTGTGTATATTAGTACATCATAGTTTTCATTACTTTTAAGTGAATCAATAATGTTGTTGTAGTGTTCCATTAGTTGTGATAGGCATGGCATGATCTGCCTGATCGAAACCCGTGTTGGTTATCATTGAATTTTTCTGAGTTTCCAAAAAGTCATAGATTTTCTGTCTAACTATTCTTTCAAATATTTTAGTGAGATGAGATGTAAGCGACACTGGCCTATAGTTTTTGGCCTCGGATCGACCTCCTCCTTTATATATTGGGACTATGTTCGCGCTTTTCAGGATGCCCAGTATTTCTCCCGTGTCTAATGATCGTCTCCATATCCAGTATAGGGGCTCAGCGATTGCATTCTTGCAGTGCAGTTTTTGATCAGTGTGGCATTCCATTTATCAGGTCCTGCCGCTGAGTGTGTTTTTAGTTTCCCTATGGCTTGTGTAATATCATCCGTCGTAAAGTCGAAATCCGTTATACTTTCCCCTTGTGGTTCTTCTTCAAAGAACGCGTTTCTATCGCATATGAATTTGTCAGTTTTTGGGATACTGAAAGATGATTCATACTGAGCTTTTAATATTTCAGATACTTCTGTTAGATCATCAGATAAATCACTGTTCTCATTTTTTAAAAGTCCGATAGTCGCTTGGTTTTTCGACTTTCTCTTTGCGAAATTATAGAAGTACTTTGAGTTAGCCTTTATCGCTTCTATAGCGTCATCTTCTTTTTCTGTATGCTTCTCGATTTGTTCCTGTATGACGACGACATCGATACTTTGTAGTTTATCATTTAATATTTTTCTGATGTTGTTATCTTTACAATTACTTAACTTTGCAGTCACTCTTTTTCTCTTTCGGAACAATGCCCTCTTTTGTCTTTCGAACCTGCTTCTCTTTCCTCTTCTTTGTATCTTTGGGACATGTTTTTCCACAATTTCTAGCGTCTTCTCCTCTAACGTCATTAGCATCTCTTCCGTTGTCTTGGCCTCGAAAATGGTTTTCCAATCTATTACTTCCATGCTGAATGTCACATCTTCCCAGTTTATAGCTTTGGAGTGAAAATTAAAAATTTCGAATTTGTTTCTTTCTGTTGTGCGTGTTCTTTCCTTTCCTGTTGCCTTTATATGAGTTGTTATTTCAATGATATTGTGGTCTGATATCATAGGTGGGGATATTTCTACATTATCAATTAGATTACTGTTGTTTGTGAATACCAAATCTAGGCAGTTGTTTTTTCTTGTGTTTTTTGTTATTTCTTGCGTTAATAAATTCATCAGCTAAAGCTAGTAGCATTTTTACCTGCTCCTGGTCTTCTCGTGTGCCCCCTTGTCCTGGTGTATACATATATTTTTCCTATCCTTTTATATTTCATGAATGGGAAATTAAAATCACCACAGAGAAAAATATTTGGGGTTGGAGAGTGTAGATCTTTTACTAAGTTTCTTACCTCAGTAATGGAATCTGAAAATTTTGAGGTTGGTGTGTTTGGGGGTCTGTACATTACAATTAGTACCATATTTAATTTTTCAATTTTTGCTCTACACATTCTACGTAGTTGTTTGAGGTACTTATAGCCATTTCTGCTATGTGCCTTTCGCGTGTGTAAATAGCACATCCTCCTTTACGTCTCACTGTTCTGTCGGCTCGGAGGATGTTATATTTGTCAATTTGTATTTCTTTTTGTCAATACATGACTCACAATTTTCACAGTTCGCCTGGCAGTCCTTTAGTCCTTTATATATATATATATATATATATATATATATATATATCAGGCGTGGGATAATAATAATAGTAATAGATTATTACAGGATTTTTCAAGTAATAGTAATAGATCATAATTTTTTAGCTGTAATAGTAATATAAGTCAAAGTAATAGATAATAGTTTATTACTTTTCTGTTACAGTGGCAATGGACATATTGTGTGAACAAAGAACTGAAAAATTAACTAAATCTACTCTAAACTAAAATAAACGTGTATGTGAACTAATATTGTGGCAAATTTTTCCTTCAATAAAGTAAAATTTATCAAGACCTACAGTCTCTGAAATTGTAATGATTTAGTTGAAACAAATATTTGTTATTTGGCTGCCGCTCAGCCTCATCCTGGATCCATGAGTGCCGAGCCTTCTGCCTCTCAGCCTCATTCTGGATCCATGAATCCAGACACTGCTACATCGCCAGCTCAATACCATCTCACACAGGGTACCCCCCAAGGGGCCTTGGTGAATCGGGATGCTGGGAATGCAGTCGGTAAATACCAAACTCTAGATGCTAATGTATTTTTGTGTTTCCTGGTTGCCTCTAAAGCATTTGATCGTGTTAATCATGACAAATTATTCATGAAACTTGTAAATCGTAAGATGGCTTTTTGTACTCCAATGTACAGGGTGTCCCAGAATTAACTATATTTCAATGAAATCGGACAAATTTTTTAAAAACACACTTTTATTTATGTTTATCATGTTTAATATGTGTTAAAAATGTATAAATTTCTAAATTTTTTTCATAATTTTATTTTCATAATTTTTTCATTATCTGGTCCAATGAAAGACTGTTTGAAGTCATAGAATGGCAAAGAGACTCTCCAAAAGTTAACGTGTAGCTTGGAATGACCAAATCCAAAATTTATGGCCCATTCTTCTTTGCGGAAGCAACTGTAACAGGTACCGTCTACCTTGATATGCTTCAGCAGTTTCTCGAACCACAGCTTCTGATGATGGCATTCTTGATAATGTTGTGTTTCAACAAGAAGCATTGATCTTTTGGCGATAAACCTTTGTTTTTATGAAACCCCATGCAAAGAAATCCAGGGGTGTCAAATCCGGAGAACGCGGAGGCCAAGGTCGAGGTCCTCCACGTCCAATCCACCGATTCGGAAGGCGTCTGTTGAGGTATTCTCGAACAATTAGAGCATAATGACATGGTGCTCCATCTTGTTGAAACAACATTATCAAGAATGCCATCATCAAGAAGCTGTGGTTCGAGAAACTGCTGAAGCATATCAAGGTAGACGGTACCTGTTACAGTTGCTTCCGCAAAGAAGAATGAGCCATAAATTTTGGATTTGGTCATTCCAAGCCACACGTTAACTTTTGGAGTCTCTTTGCCATTCTATGACTTCAAACGGTCTTTCATTGGACCAGATAATGAAAAAATTATTAAAATAAAATTATGAAAAAAATTTAGAAATTTATACATTTTTAACACATATTAAACATGATAAACATAAATAAAAGTGTGTTTTTAAAAAATTTGTCCGATTTCATTGAAATAGATAGTTAATTCTGGGACACCCTGTATACAGCTCATTTGTGGTGGAACTACAGGATGTGTAATTTGAGGAAATTATATGTTGCATATAATAGTATTTTTAGGAGTTGATTAAGGACTCCAAGATTTGTAAATGGTGCTGCTCCTAGTGTCAGTATGCTGTTTGTAGTCAATAAGGTGCCTAACTGTGCCAGTCATATTCGCAATTTTGTATTTAGATTTATCACTAGGCTTGGTGAGTCAGTCAATAAGATAAATAATAGAAGCCATGGTTAGTGGACTGGTCTCCGATATATTTTATAAATCTCAAATCTGGAAGCATTGGCGTAGGCAATTGTATGTTCATTATACACAGTGATTCACTGGCCTACTTAGTCAGTGTTTCAGACAACTATCTCTTAATCAGCCTACGGTCCCTCCAGTCAACATTAATATTCTTCAATATTACCATTAGTTTCCTCTATTGGACTCTGTCAAAAGCTTTTTCAAAGTCAATAAAACAAACATACATTTCCTGATCATGTTCCAGCACTCTCTCTCCTATCATTCTCATAATACCAATAGCTTCTCTTGTTCCGCATTTTAAACTAAATCCAAATTGATCCTCTCCAATGTACTGCTCAGCTCTGTTCGTTAATCTTCTGGTTAGTATCCTTAGCATTATTTTTGATGCATGGATGACCAAGCTTATAGTTCGAAATTCTGAACACTTGGTGGCTCTCGGTTTCTTGGGGATAGTAATCATAGAGACTCTCATAAAGTCAGCAGGCCAGTCTCGTATACACTACCAGTCAAAAAGTTTAAGTACACCCTGAAATATTCATAAATTTCAAATTTTGTTTAAAGTGTTTTATTTATTAACGAAGTTATCATGACACAAATTCATAAGTACAAACATGGGAACTTAAGTAACAACAAATCAGGACAATTCACCAAAAGCAAAGTCTAAATTTTAGATTCATCAAAATAGCCTCCTCTAGCAACAATTACGGCAGAACAAATTCGAGGCAAACGCTCAACAGGAGAAAGAAGATAGTCTGGTGAAAGCTGCTGCCAGCACTTTTGTAAGAGTTCCCAGAGCTTCTGAGCATTGGATGGCTGCTTGGCTTTCACTCGTCGATCCAGTTCATCCCACAGTAGCTCGATGGGGTTCAGATCCGGGGACTGTGCTGGCCATTTCATAACTGTGAGCTGACGTTGCCGTTCTTTCTGCTTCAGGTAATTTTGACACAGCTTGGAAGTGTGTTTAGGATCGTTGTTTTGCTGCATTATGAACTGTTAGCCAACTAGTCGCAGTCCAGATGGGATGGCATGGCGCTGTAGAATGCTATTCCAGTGACTTTGCAAAACATCCCCAGACCATCACACTTTCTCCACCGTACTTCACTGTTGACACAACACACTGCTGTGTCATTCTTTCACCCGCTCTGCGCCGCACAAATACTCTGCGTTTGGATCCAAAAACTTCGAACTTTGATTCGTCAGTCCAAAGGACAAATTTCCACTGCTCAACAGTCCATTTTTGGTGTTTTTTAGCCCAGGCTAGCCTTTTCTTTTTGTTCTGGAGTCTCAACATTGTTTTTTTTGCTGCAATTCGTCCTTTTAATCCTGCCTCTCTTAGTCTTCTCTGAACAGTTGATGTTGAAACTGTTGTACTTCTGGAGTTGTTCAGCTGGGTTTTGATTTCAGGTGCTGTGAGGCGTCTCTTGCGCAGATTGGTGACTCGGATATACTTGTCCTCTGAGTCTGTTGTGGTTCTTGGTCGCCCTGACCTTTTTCTGTCCTTTTTTGACCAGTTTCTTCGTACCGTTTAATGGCACAAGCAACCGCATTCGCAGAAACTTAATTTTTTGACAATTTGCCTCATTGATTGGCCCTCATTTCTCAAAGTTACAATCGACTGTCTTTTTTCTGTTGTTAACTGAGCTTTGGCACCCATTTTTGCTTTTTGAAACACAGAAATATACCTTAAACTACACAGTTAGCTCCTCTGCAAGGATTTTATATGTAAAGACCTGCAGCGCATGTTAATAACTGAACACATGTATTAACATACTCCTGAAGAAACCCACTACCCCCAGTAAAGACTTTTAAACTGTTTTTGGACCTTTGTGCAGAGCTAATGGCATTAATTTTAGGTTGCATGCTAGATGTAAATTAACACATTTTGAAGAAGCTTCTGTGTTACAACACACTACATAGGGCAGATGCACTGAAGCATACAATATGAAAGCCAGGTAAGCAAATTCACCTCTTCGTGCCTGTTAAGTTTACATTTGAAGCTTGTCATGAGCTAAGCAGCAAAACATTGGAAATTAGTTAGTGTACTTAAACTTTTGACTGGTAGTGTGTGTGTGTGTGTGTGTATATATATATATATATATATATATATATATATATATATATATATATATATATATATATATATATTAGAAAACTCAGTGTATAATGTCAAATTATTGTTAAGATGTGTTTTTCTTAAATGGTTGTTTATGATAATAGAGCATCCTCTAAATCCCCCATATTATGTAAACTCATTTACCCCAAGTACCTATATAAGTCCGTGTAACTTGATGAGAGCTATGAATTGAGGGACTTTGGTTGAGAATTAATTGTCTTGAAGAAGGACTTCTATGAGAGGACATCATACTCTCTCCTCACCAGCTTACTGCTCCTCTAAATAAACTTCACTTAATACAAGAATAATTCATCTCTGCTCCCTATTCTTTAAAAGGCAACATTAACAAATAATACTGAAGACCATAAGACCACAGAGTGAACAGAATTCAGACTTACAGCCAGGAACAAGAACAACTATCAAGCATCCACCATTAAAAGTACATCAAATCAAATATCAAATATATTAATTTATTTAGTTTCTTCAGTATATATATATATATTATATATATATATATAAGGTTGTAACATATATTCTGCTCGATTTTTTAGTTCATTCAGAACAAAAATTAAATGACATAATGACAAATTAATCATCAATATAATTCCCTTCTTTTTCTATAACCACCTCCCACCTATAGAAAAGTTTTTTTATGCCACGTTCGAAGAAATCCCTTGGTTTCGAATTAAAAAAAAAAAAAAGCGATCACTTCGTTTTCGATAGCTTCCCTGGATTGCAACTTTTGTCCATCTAGCTTGGTGTTGCAGACTTCTGAATAAATGGTAGTCTGAAGGTGCGATGTCCGGAGAATAAGGTGGATGAGGCATTTTTTCCCAACCAAATGCCTCCAATTGGGCAGTGGTGATTCGAGCAGTGTGAGGGTGCGCGTTATCCTGGTGGAATAGAACACCTCTGCGATTAATTAATTCAGGACGTTTTTCTTGTAATGCTATCTTCAGTCGTTGGAGTTGTTAGCAGTAGACTTCAGCTGTGATTGTTTGGTTATCTGACTGAAGCTCAAAATGAATAATTCCTCGCATATCCCACCAAACGCATAGCAAAATTTTCTTTGGATGGGGTCCATTCCTTGGCTGAGGTTCAAGCTTTGTTTCACGGCTAAGCCACTGATGTCGACGCTTAATATTGTTATAGAGGACCCATTTTTCATCCCCAGTGACGATCCGATTAATAAACGGTGCCTGCATTTGGCGAGAATGCAGTGATGTGCAAATATCGATTCGATGTTGTGAAGATTCGCTTGTGCCAAATCATGCGGAACCCATTTTCCAACGTTCACTACTTTTCCTAACAGCTTCAAATGACGATGAATGGTCATATGGCTAACGCCGAGTTGCAGGCCAAGTTCTCTTACAGTTACCGTTGGGTTTTCCTCCACTGTTGCTTTCAGCAATTCTTCTAACTCATTTGGTCGTCCTGTTAGTTGATAATCTTTCAGACTGAAGTGTCCATTTCTGAACTTCTCAAACCATCTCCTACACATCCATTCGCTCACATCATTATTTCCATAAACTCTTTAAATGTTTTTTGCGGATTCACTAGCGTTAGATCCTTTATGGAACTCAGACAGCATCACATGTCGAATATGCTCTTTCGTGGGCTCTATGTTTTTTTCAATTACTGTAATATCGTAGGGGTAGCGTTGTAACTATGAAAAACACCTGAGAAAATATTCATTAGCCTATGCCTACACTAGCCTAAGTCATTCTGTATCATGATAAAACCTGTGCGAACCTGTCGCCGCGTGTATTTTGTAACATTTCTAAAACTATTTCACATTATCTCGGTTATTCTATTATCTATCGTCCGTTTTCTAATCGAGCAGAACTTATGTTACAACCTGATATATATATATATATATATATATATATATATATATATATATATATATATATATATATATATATATATATATAATATATATATATATAAAACCAAGTTGTGTGCGAGTTTGTCTGTCCGTAAATTTTTTGGGTCTTTAAAAAGAGCTGAGTTGGTTGGTTTGTTGGTTTGTTGTTTTTTAAAACTACAATAATATTAGAAGAAAAAAAAAGTTGGAATGATTTTGTATTTTGTCAGGTTAGGTTGATTAACAATGGACAGTAATTGGGGGGGCCTGCGATCCCCCAATTACTGTCGGTTTAATTATTTGTTCAATAAAACTATAGAAAAGAATACATATACCTAGCGTTGTAATTACTGGGCCCGAAGGCCCCAGCACCACAATAAAATTATAGAAAAGAACGCAGCCATGAAAATCTTGAGCTTCACATTGTGTCAAGACTTGTGAAACTTAAGTTTTTCATGGCTGCCTTCTTTTCTATAAGTTTATTGATCAAATAATCGAACCTCCAGTAATTGGGGGACCACAAGCCACCCAATTACTGGGGGATACGACGAAAAATAAAAAACGATTTGAATACCGTATTTGACGGCTTACAAGACGCTGCGCCTCGAAAGACGCACCTTAATTTTGGAAAGGTAAATTCAAGAAAAAAAGTTTTTGATGCACTTTATTGTTAATAGAATGGATATGTAAAATTCAATAAAAAGAAAACCCAAAAGCCAATAAAGAAAGATAATATGATTATTACTCTTATTATTTGTTATTAATCAACTTCAGATTCATTACTGACATTATCATCATTATCCCCATCATCATAATAGGATGCTAATAGGATGTTAGGCTTCATAGCGCGTAATTTCGAATTTAAATCGAAGGATATTATATTGCCCCTTTACAAGTCCCTAGTCAGGCGTGAGGATATTGATAGGTTAGAAAGGGTTCAGCGTCGTGCCACGAAACTTATTCCGTCATTGCGCAATAAGCCTTATGAAGATAGGATTAATGAGTTAGACCTGTATTCACTCGAAACTAGGAGATTAAGGGGGGAGCTTATTGAAGTTTTCAAAATCGTTAATAACATCGATAACGTAAATTTTGACAAATTGTTCACTTTTGATAATAGTAATACTCGCAATAACGGATTTAAGTTGCGTGGCAGGCGTTTTATTACTAATATCGCTAAAAACTTCTTTACGTTTAAAGTAATTGATAAATGGAATAATCTTCCCTCGTCAGTCGTTCATTCTACCAGCGTTAATATGTTTAAGAACCGTCTTGACAGACATTTTAAAGGTATTAACGTTGTTTAATTTAAAAAACAACAAAGTTAGCAACAGAAGCTCTGGTGGTGGTGCTCGAGGATGAGTCTGTTGACGATGAATGCCAGCGTGTGATGCCAGCAATAAAATTATTAAAAAAATAAAAAAAAATTAGACTAACACGAACGTAGATGTAGCTCGTAGCGTAAACTAACCCACTTTTTGTTTAACTACCTACTTTTTTTTTTCCCCTTATCTCCTTTCTTTGCATGTCTGTAACTCTCTTTACTTGCATGTTTGTAGTTTGCATGGTATGACAGTTAGTTAAGACTGTTTGCATGGTTTGTAAGCGTTCTTATTTTACTTCTTTTCATCTTTCACCCCTCTCCTATTTTCTCCGACTATTTTTCTGACTTGTCGGCAGTGGCCGGCGGATGATGATGGTGAGACTTTTTTCCTCTTTTTCTGAATGAATGTTAACCCACGAATGATAGGTGTTGCTCCTTACTTAACCCCTTATTCTCCTCTCTTCTCTTAACCCCCTACTCTTTCCTTTCTCTCGGGCTAGCCTTGGAGTGGATCTTAGGGTCTTTGTTAGCCTTAGCTTCTGTAGATCTGTAGATCATCATCTTCACTTGTATCACTGTCACTCTCATACAATAAATGATCTTCAGTGCCATCCATTGCATTACTTATACCACATTTTTTAAAGGACTTGACCACAATTTCAGTCTTAACATCATGCCATGACTTCAGCACCCATTCACACACTTGTGCTATTGATGGACGTTTCATCCTTCCTTTCGGCTTCTAAGACGCAGGGCGATTTTTTAAGGTATTTATAAGGAAAAAAAGTGCGTCTTATAAGCCGACAAATACGGTAATTAAAATTTAATACAATCAGCCCCACCCCAAGCAAGTGCTGGGCATAACAGCTAGTGTATATATTATATATATATATACAGGGCGTCCCAAAAAAATGTATACACACTTTAAATACTTATAAAGGCAGTGTTTATTAAAATACATTTCATTTTCAAAATGTAATAGAATCTACAGACATTATTTAATTGTTTTGTCAACGCCTGTTTTCAAACTGACGTCCGTTCTGGTCCAGGCACTGCTGATAACGCGAAGCAATGGAATCGCAAACATCACGAAACATTTCGTTTGGTATTTGTGTGCATTCTCGTTCAATGGCTGCTCTCAATTCAGCGACTGTTGCAGGTTTTATAGCGTAGACTGTCTTTTAAGTATCCCCATAAAAAAAGTCTAGTGGTGTGAGGTCTGGTGAACGCGGAGGGTATTCTACGAAACCCCTTCGTCCAATTCACATCCACATCGTGCCAAGTACCACTCGCAATACTCCACTCTTCGGTCCGGATCATCTTCATTAATAGCATGGACTAATCTTGGAATGTAACTTTTCCATTGACAGCGCTTCAAAATGCGTTGGACAGACGATTCTGAAATTCCTACCTCACGAATCGCTTGCCGCACAGATTTTCTTGGACTTTGGTGATACGTTTCCAGTACTCTTTCTTGCTTTGTGGGGCTTGTCGATGTCCGTGGTCTTCCAGAACGCTTCTTGTGGACATTCTGAACAGTTCCATCGGCTTCAAACTTATCTCTAATTCGAGTGATGGTAAGTCGCGTTGGTGGATCCGTTTGAAACTCCCTCCTAAACTGTCTTTGCACTTCAACTGCGTTTTCACACTTCCAGTAGCATTTTAGAATGAATTTCCTTTGTTCAAAGCTTAGTCTGACTGCCATTATTAATTCTAATGGGTTTAACTTGGAAAGAAAGAAACATCAATTGAGCTATCAGCTGTTAAAGTGTGTATACATTTTTTTGGGACGCCCTGTATATATATATTAGTACTAATAAATGCCCAAATTGGTCAAACATGTAGATCTTCAAAATCTAATCAGTTTCGCTTATGATAAAGTAGGGGAGGAGTTGGAGGTTCTGTAAGAAAATTTAGAGAAAGAGGTTTTTTTTTCTGCAGCAGTAGCATACAGTGATTATTTTTTTAAAAATTTCATCCACGTTAAGATTTTTAATTAAAAAAAATCGAAAATAAATAAGTCATCCTTTGTGCTTTCTCAGACTTTACACACCCTTTGATTCGTTTCAGATTAGGTTAACCTGACCTCAAAAAAGTAAGTCGTACGAGAAAATCCGACTTATTTACAAAGTTCGAACTACGAGTACTTGGTAAAAAAAAAAAAGGTAGCTTATTATTGGCGCTACTTCGGGATTTATATATATACTAACAGAGAACGGTATTAGCTCCACTACTCTTCATAATCATGCTAACTGACATAGATGAGGACGTTACCAGAGACAGCACAGTAACATCCTTTGCAGATGACACAAAGATCAGTAGAAAAATACGAAAACCAGAAGACATAGGATCTCTACAAACTGACATAAACAAAATTTAAAAGTGGACGGAAGACAACAATATGAAGTTTAACACCGAGAAATTTCAGCTATTACGGTACGGAAAAAGAGAAGACCTAAAGTCCATGGAATATTATACCCCAAATGGACAGGAAGTCCAGAGAAATTCCAGAGCAAAAGATTTAGGGGTTGTAATGACAGATGATGCGAAATTTGAAACACAAAATAAGATAGCAGTAAACAGAGCAAAGAGAATAACGGGTCTGATATTGAGAACTTTTAAACGAAGGGATAGGAATGTAATGATCCCCCTACTGAAAACCCTGATAATACCCAAACTGGAATACTGCTCGGTCCTAACATCCCCATAAAAAAGAAGACATTAGACAGCTGGAGGGGATTCAAAGAAGTTTCACAGCCAAGATCAATGGGTGCAAAGAACTAAATTACTGGGAAAGGTTACGAGAACTAAACCTATATTCACTGGAAAGGAGAAGAGAGAGATACACCATTATTTACACTTGGAAAATAATGGAGAAACTAGTCCCTAATCTTACTCTGAATCCCATAACTCCCCAAACAACGGTGGAAGGTAGAAACGGTAGACTGTGTCGTATTCCCAAATTGAAGGCGAGACAGGGAACATCCTTAACCCTGAAAGAAAATAGTTTTGTAGTGAGAGGACCAAAACTATTTAATCAGCTGCCCAAAGACCTAAGAAACACGAAGGGAGTTGCAGTGGAAATCTTCAAAAGAAGACTTGACGCCTGGCTCAGAACAATCCCCGATGAGCCGGGCGTACCTGGCTATGTGAGGTGGAGAGCGCAAGAATCCAACTCACTACTTCACCAGGCCAACTCGAGAGGAGGGGCGACACGCTTGACCTTCGCGAAATGAGAAATCATCACGTGGAACCTTTGTAAGGTTGTAAGGTAAGGTAAGGAACCCGTCCTTGGTGCGAATAGCAAAAATATCTCGCCCTACGAGCGGAATATTTTTGGTAGTTCCTACGAAAAGCTGTTATTACCCTTCGAGTAATACGTAGTTGCTGTAGAAGTCACGGTACTAATATGTATTGGTATTATAATCGAGAATATTGTTTCGGAAACATACGTTTTATTCAATAAGACGTGAATGTAAAAATTAACCAACTGGTTAGGTTAATTGAATGCCCGGTTAGGTCAACTGTACGCCCTCGACGATTAGTTAGGTTAAGTCGTGATATTTTCGTCATTTTTAACGAAAATATCACGACTTAACCTAACAAGTCGTCGAGGGCGTACAGTTGACCCAACCGGGCATTCAAAATTTTGATAGCTTACGTTACGCGCAGGGTTTCTACTCATGTATAGTAAGTAAGCCTGCCAAGTTTGGGTGGGATCCGTCCAGCGAGAGCTAAGAAAGTTTGGGAAAGACAGATATAAACCACTTCACTCTTATTTATAACACACACACACACACACCTTAGTTTTGCTTCCGCCCGAATTGTCCATTCTGACGAAGGTCAAGCTTGTCACTCCATTTTAGACTTATAGTTTAACGTGGAATCCGAACCACGCCCCACCAGCATCCCAGCGTCTTAACCGCCCTATTATTACTGTAAAATCTTCATAAACAATGTCAAATTAATGAACAATCAAACATTAATATTTCTCGCCATCACACTATGACGTCATGGAATAACCTAAAAAACGTCACACAATTGACGTTGAAACTACTTCACGGAGAGAACATTGTGTCCCGCTTACGTCCTTCAGCAGCGAATGTTTTATTTGAGTCGTAGAACCGCTCTCCCGATATTGTGGTTTTAACTGAGGGAGAAGAAGTGGCACAGAAAAAGGAGGAACTATAAATGAAGATGAAGAGAGTCCAAAGGAATGATTTGGTACCTATTTACAAATCTATATAAAACCTTACTATATTATCAATGGCCAAGATTACTACTACGTGTCATATTCAGCAAAAGTTAAAAAAAAATTTGTCACTTATTTTTAAACTTTTCCAAAATAGATTTAAAACTTAGTACCACAAAATGGGCTAAATGGTACAAATCACATTTTTGTATGTAAAATTACAGTTTTCAGAACCCCCGTACCATCGGTTGTCACAGTAGGGATAGGCAAGGTCACACGTTACCTCATGATCCAGTGTATCTCGACTATATATATATATATATATATATATATATTTTTTTTTTGGGTTTCCTTTTTTCTTTTTGCTCGATAACTGCGTCGAGAAAGAGTTCAAGAGGAGAAAGAGTACAGTATTTGAAATAAGACCGTTATTAACCTAACCAAATTAAGAAGACTCACTCGTGTACCTCGCGCGCCCTTCAAGTTGTTTGAGTTTTTGCTGCTGCACTAAAAACTCTCCGCCTCGTCATATAAAACTTATTTTACTATCTTGTATACGGTATTTAATCGTTTAAATTATTTCGCTTTTGGCGATACAGTTATCAGAAATTCCAAAGGAAGTCAAAGGTATGCAACCGCAGCCGCAGCCGCTAAATTTGTATAGGAACGCAATTTCATAAATTTAAATTTGAAAAATTAAGTAATAAACTCATTTATTTTCTAAATTAAACAATATATATGTGTGGGTGGGTGTATTCTTTTTTTTTATGTAGAAAGGACGGGCCAAGGGCGGGTGCCCGAAAAAATGGTCTCCCCCTTTATAAGAAAACCAAAACAGTCTCAGAGGCTCACGCTGCCTTTTTTTTTTTGTGTGTGAATTTTGAAAAGATTGCGTAGTGTAAAATGCACGCGTGTGTAGTGAAGAATTGATGGAGAAGCGCGTGTTTGAGAGCGTGCTGGACCGCTCACGAAGTTGATGAGAGAGAGAAAAAGATCGGCTAAAGAGGACAGTGACAAGAAACGGGAGTTCCAGCATTTCCCGTCCGCCGCCAAACGTGCCCCCTCCCCCGGAGTGCTTCTTTGGTCGATCGGTGTCTACAATCTCCTTTCATATACATGAAATGATACTACAGCATCCATCATGCCATTCCCTTCCGGTCATCGTTTGACTGGGAATAACTTCATCTTCCCGCGAGATAATAATCCTCAAACGTACACCACCATCTTACCAAAGAGATTCCTCTGCCGAGCGGTGCCCTCATAGTACTGTGAGGTATTGAAAAACTCATGATCTTCACTTGCCCCACAAACACCTTGAAATGGGAGACCCAAAATGGGTGCACACACATTTCTACATTACTGTACAGTCTTTACAGCCACACCTACACTTTTCCTCCTAAGTATATATATATTGTAATGTATATGGTTGTAAATTTTGACTTGGTCCGCAATCGATATGGACCGTGACTTGTTTTTGGTTGGCAAGGTACTAGAATTGATGGATACCGTAATGAAATTGACTGGATTCTTTGGATCTGATATATTTGCATGTCGGTTATAAATAGATATAGAGTGTAACATATTTGTGGATAGTAGTCTATTATGACTTGATCCTCTGGATCCAAAGATTCTATCCTTAGTTTTAAATCGATAATTAATTAGTTTTAAATTGATAATTATTTAGTTTCGTAAAAATTGGTCGTTGCCAATGTACAGGCAGTTTTTACATAAATTTCTTATGTTCTTGTGGTTCGGAACCCACGTAAAATTGTAGGTCCCCTCCGCCACCACGGAGGACATACACAATACACAATTACGAACACAGTTAGGTAGACCAGCCATGAGTGGATCCTAGGGTCTTTGTTGGTCTGAAACATTATAACATTATTATATTGAGCGGAAAAAGTGAAGATACGGCATTAAGAATAATGAATCGACATTACGCAGGATGAACTTGACAGAAAGGTAAAATCGCCAGATCCATCTAAGGCCGGCCGCGCGCGCAGGATCGTCTCGCGACTCACGACTCGGGTCGCGGTCGCTGCAGTGTGCGGGGCTCCCATTCTGTCAATGTAAAATCAGGCGCGACTCGAGTCGTGAGTCACAAAACGATCCTACGCGCGGCCGGCCTAACTCCACTCAAATTTGGGAATATCTACGAGAAGAGTAGAATAATTTCACGCCAGAGTATTTTGAAAAATTGCTGAAAAGAATGTCGAAAACATACCAAACTGTGATAAAACAGAAAGGAGGATTTTTTAACATAACGAGTTGTTATCTATTATATTTTCGCCTTTCGGTATGTCTGTTTGTCCTTTATGCAAGCGCAAACCGTTTGACCTAGAACTACAAAATTTGGCACGGGAACCTCTTATGGGATGAAGAATGTCAACACAGAGTCGGTCAGCCTGTCTGTTTGTATTACGGGCGGCAATGTGAAGCTCAAAATTTTCATGACTGTGTTCTTTTCTATAGTTTTATTGACGAACTAATTGAACCGACAGTAATTGGGAGTTCAATTATTCGGTCAGAGGGGTTTTGGGGGATATCTGATCAGATTCAGAAATCTTGACACAATGTGAAGCTCAAAATTTTCACGGCTGCGTTCTTTTCTGTAGTTTAGCCTGTCTGTTTGTGAAATTTATCCCGGGCATTAATGGGGGAGAGGGGTGGGGGTAATGGGGGAGAGGGTTAGCCCCAAGTTGCATAAAGAGGGGTGAGGGGGTTTTGGGGGGCATTCAGTTGACCTAACCGGGCATTCAATTAACCCTGGCAACGCCAGGTACCTCACCTAGTAGTATTATATAGCAAATATGTAACTTTATTTCCATTAAAACGTACATCCTGCAATTTACAAATACTGTTACTGTTTATTTTAATTTACGACAGTGAACCTAACTGATACCACCTTAGTTTTATTCTTCCAAATGTGACGCCATCATTTTGACCATCAGTATATATATATATATATATATGATGAATAAAACCACGAAGGAAAGGAAACACAAAAAGGTGCTCAAGCGCTTTCGTCTAATGACATCCTCAGGAACACACACACACAACACACACCATGTTAACCTTGTTAGGGTTCCGTGCGTCGGCCTTTCTTCACACGAAGGTCAAGCTGGTGTCCCCGCCTCTAGTCCTGGCTTGTTGGAGGAGCGAGTTGCTCGTTTGCGCTTTCCACCGACATAGCCAGGTACACCTGGCTCATCTGGTACCGTCCTGAGTCAGGCATCTAGTCTTCTCTTAAAAACTTTAACTTTTAACTAGTGATGGGACGATTAATCGGAATCGAGAATCGGAAGAATCGAGCATTTTTTCGGAATCGGAATCGAGAGAATTGTACCATGATTTCCGATTCTTAAAACGATTCTTTAACTTTTAATTGAACCAGTTTTGCAATGTAAACTTTAAAATTTAAATGAAAGAGGATAACAAATTTTATTTTTATTGTATTGTAGCTATACATTAAAACATGTATATCCATGATGTGTAATCAAGAAGATTAAAATGAATTGTTACAACTTAGTTGATTTTTATTTTTAAACCAATCTATTATAATTTATAATTTATATTACCATACTCATAATGTAAATAGTTAATCTTACCAGAGTAAAATATGACAATTTCCAGAAAAACAAGTATAGAATTATATTTAAAAATATTGAGAATCGGAATCGGAATCGAGAATCGTATCGGAATCGGAATCGTTAAAAATTTTGGTATCGTCCCATCACTACTTTTAACCCCTGTAACGTTTCTGAGGTCCTTTGGAAGCTGGTTCAAAAACCTTGGACCCCTGACGATATATATATATATATATATATGATACACACAGACCGTGCATGGAACAAGGAAATCTTCTGGGATAATTAAATCCACTATAGTCCGAATAAGTAATGGTAAATGACAAATGCCATAGTTTTTCTTTTTCATGATGCTAGCCCGACGTGGGCAACGGGTCACTCGCAAAGAGGTCCCATAAATATAGCTTCCCTCACCAGCTATCTGCAAAGCAGACAGGATCCAGCTTTGGGACATGGATCTAGGGTTTAAAGCAGCTACATTTGCCATTAGAACCTCAATATAAGCAAAAGACTGTATGTATCATAAAAAACTCAGGGGACCATTCTAAGTTCATTCCCATCTTGAAACGGACATGTGCGCCTTGAAAAGTGGACGCTCAATTCTGCCAGTTGAGGTTTAAGTTTTGGTTTTTGGCTAAAAATATAATAGTTACCCCTTTTTCTTTGATGTATTCAATCTGACGTGAAGGCAGCGAGTCTTTTGCTTATATTGAGGTTCTAGATGTAGCGGGGCTAGGCTGCTTTAAACCCTAGATCCATGTCCCAAAGCTGGATCCTGTCTGCTTTGCAGATAGCTGGTGAGGGAAGCTATATTTATGGGACCTCTTTGGGAGTGACCCGTTGCCCACGTCGGGCTAGCATCATGAAAAAGAAAAACTATGGCATTTGTCATTTACCATTACTTATTCGGACTATAGTGGATTTAATTATCCCAGAAGAGTTCCTTGTTCCATGCACGGTCTGTGTGTATCATAAAAAAAACTCAGGGGACCATTCTTAGTTCATTCCCATATATATAACTTTATAGGCATTAATAATTATATATTATATTATAAAACTATATTTGTCGCTACACGGATAGTGAACTATATGTAAAAAATCCTTGCACAGCGTTATGCAGTTAAAAAAAAAAATAGAGTTGTATTGTCTATATGCATTATAAAAGTTAATTTACATGATTTTTCAACATACTCTGCACACACACGCACACTTTTAAATGTTTATTTAAATAAACCTGTTTAAATATAGAGTATATCTCCTCATTTTTTACTTCATGCAACGGTTAAGGTTTAAAACCAACATATTCAACGATACAGTTATCAGGAATTCCAAAGAAATGCAAAGGCGCGCAGCCGCTAAATTTTGGGGTGAAAAAATCATCAGTTTATACGAGTATATATATATATACTGCGTATATACAAAAACCGCGAGTGTTCATGCGTCATATTCGAGATTTTATATACATTATATTATAACTATGGTGTTCATTATAACTATGGTGTTTGTGTTTTATTATATTAAATATTATAACTAAATTTATTTAAATTTTATTTTGTATTATAGTATACAAAAAAATTAAATATGTATTCTCAAAATAAACGTTATCATTTACTGTCCACCTACATTTGGTTCACCCTATATATATATATATAGGGTGAACCAAATGTAGGTGGACAGTAAATGATAACGTTTATTTTGAGAATACATATTTAATTTTTTGTATACTATAATACAAAATAAAATTTAAATAAATTTATTTATAATATTTAATATAATATAACACAAACACCATAGTTATAATGAAACCATAGTTATAATATAATATAACACAAACCGTATTCAACCTACTGTCCACCTACTTTTGGTTCACCGTGTATATATATATATATATATATATATGATGAATTTCACACTTAAACACTTGAAAATAGTGAGTGATGCAAAACCACAGAAAAAATTAAAAACGATTCCAAGGCCTTTCGTGTATTTCGTGTACACCTCGACAGGGAAACAAGAGAGAGAGGATAAAAAGTAGAATATTCCGCGTATAACGTAAACAAAAGTGTTTGGAGGTATTAGCAAAAGATTAACACCAACTGTTTGAAGGTAAAAGATATTTTAACAAGATAATGGGTAATTTTATACGTTTCCGAACTGTTATTAAAATTATTTATATTTTATATATAAAATATACAAATACACATTCTGGAATGTTCGTTTCAGTTATGTCGTTATTTTTTGCTAGAATTTTAGAACCCTTCCCAATTAATACTATGATTATAGCTATACGTACGCGGTTAAACAACGCATTACAATTATTGACGCTTCTTCGAGCCTATTTATGCTATTTTACTCCGACATCTAAAGTTTTTCCCGTTTGACCTATATCGTTGTAGAAACTGATTTGCACTGCTTACAAACGATAAAGTGGACGCGACCAACTGCAGCAGTTTGGGACTTTTTTTTTTATGAGCCGAGATTACAATCGCTTTTCATTTTTCCCCGTCGGTTTGCATCATGTATATAATTTTTTTTGGGGGGGGGGGGGGGGGGGTAAGAAAGTTATATTAAAGGAGTACTTTAATAAAGGACTTGATGCTCGAAAATAAAAAATATAAAAAACGAGATATGTTAAGATTTCTTTGGAAAAGTTTCGTTTAAAATTGCTCTACAAAAAAGAGCGAATTAGGACGCGTGATTGCCAGCCAGGTGGGTAGTGTAGGAGGGCATATGTACAACAATTTCAGTGTGTGTGTGTGTGTGTGTGTGTGTATGTGTGTGTGTAAACAAGACAACAGGACTTGTTGGTCCATATCTAGGTTGTCTGTTGGAGCACACACGAATTAACATGTAAATTACCATCCCCCACTTAATAATTGTTTGCGAAGTACAATCACCACACTTATGAATAGAAAGATATACTTTATTTACTGCTTTTAAATTAATTCATTGGAACAGTAGTGTATATTTATTTAATCTAATTTAATTTTATCATCTTTTACCCAGTGTATTTATTCTGTCTCTAAAGGTAACACGAGTACGAAGTTCATTCATTTAATCTCTAGTTAAAAAAGATCTGTGTGTGTGTATATAGTTATATTTTTTATACTGTGTATAATTATACGAGTATATTTGTTTATTATTATTATTATTATCTATAATTTTTTCTGGTGGAGGAGATTGTAGACACCAATCGACGATAGGCAGGAAACAGCGAGTACTGGAACTCACGTTTCTCCTGTCACTGTCCTCCTTAGCTGATATTTTTCCGTGTCTCATCTACCCTGTGAGTAATTCAGCATGCTCTCAAACAGGCGCTTCTCTCCCTATTCTTCACTACATATACACGCATCTTACGCGCTGCAAATCTTTTCAAAATTTAAAAAAAAAATGGCAACAACTTCAAAAGCCTCGGAGTCTCCTGGGGAGGGGACCCATAAATGTTCCCACTTCTGGGTCCCCCGCTGCCGATACCGAGAATGGAAACCCGGGCAGTGGGGCTGGCTCTGCTACCGCCCATTCGAGGTGTTCTGGGCCTCTGCCTGATTCACTTTTCATAAACTTCTGCAACATTCGTGGCCTTTCCTCAAATTTTTAATTTGTTGAACATTACTTCTCCTCCTCTAAACCTACCTTCTCTTCCTCACTGAAACTCGGGTGTCTGGAACGATTTAGAGCAACCGCTTTTCTGTATCCTCTTACTTTCTCTATACTTACTCAATTTCACTCCAAAGATGGATGTTGCATATACAGTGGGGGGAAGTAAGTATTCGTACACCTGCAAAATTGTTTTTCAATAAACTTACAATCAAACGAATTACTTCAAAGTTGAACAAAAGATGGCTATTGGCATACAATTAATATGTATTAAACGAACGAACCAAAATTACGAATAAATAACTCGACAAATTAAATTTAGGAAATTGGGTGGGGAAAGAAGTATTCGTACACTTAGGAAAAGTTACAAATAGAGGTCTCTAGCATCTACATGAGTCTTCTGGAATGTTCCAACACTGTTTGCGACACGTTATGATGACGTCATTTCCTGCAGCTCTCATTCATTGTTCAGTCTTAATGCATGAAGGTTGTCGCCATGGCGAAGACGAAGGAACTCTCTGTTGAACAGAAAAATGAGATAATCAGGCTCCACAATGAAGGGTTGAGCTGCAGAGACATTTCAAAGAGGTTAAGTATCCCATTCAGTACAATAGGCTCCGTTATTTTGAAATGGAAGAAGACGGGTACTACTCACAACCTTCCTCGAACTGGTGCTCCTCGAAACATTTCTCCCCGAGCTGGGAGAAGGATGGCAAGAAAAGTTAAAGAAAACCCTATGACGACTCGCAAGGAGATTCAAGAAGAATTAATGGCTGCAGGAACTTCGGTCACTAAACGGACTATCAGTAATGAACTACACAGGATTAACCTGAAGTCTCGCCGTCCAAGGATAACACCCCTACTAAAGAAAATGCATAGAGATGCTCGTTTGAAGTTTGCCCGTGAGCATTTAGAAAAGCCTAGAGAGTTCTGGAATACCGTACTTTGGTCAGATGAAACGAAAATAGAGTTATTTGGAAGGAACACGGCTTGTCATGTGTGGAGGAAAGATGGATGCGCTCTTGATCCAAAGAACACCATCCCTACTGTAAAGTTCGGAGGCGGAAGCATCATGGTATGGGGGTGCTTTTCATCTAATGGTACTGGAGCAATTCACGTCATAGAGGGAACAATGAATGGAGCACTGTATCGCGATATTTTAGAAGAATATTTGTTCGCCTCTGTCCAACAGTTGGAGCTTGGAGATGAATGGTGCTTCCAACAAGATAACGATCCGAAGCATACTGCCAAACTTACTCGGGAGTGGTTCGTTCAGAACAATGTGAGGGTGCTGCAGTGGCCTAGCCAGTCGCCTGATTTGAATCCGATTGAGAACTTGTGGCGAATATTAAAAAAGCAGATTCATTTGAGGAACCCGAGGAACATCGCCGATTTGAAGGTTATTTGCAAAGAAGAGTGGGCTAAAATTCCGACAGAAAGTTGCAAAGCACTAGTAGGAACCTACGGAAAACGTCTACAAGCAGTTATTGCCAACAATGGTTACGCAACTAAATATTAAGTTATGAAAATTAATTTGTACGAATACTTTTTTCCCACCTAATTTCGTAAATTTAATTTGTCGAGTTATTTATTCGTAATTTTGGTTCGTTCGTTCGTTTAATACATATTAATTGTATGCCAATAGCCATCTTTTGTTCAACTTTGAAGTAATTCGTTTGATTGTAAGTTTATTGAAAAACAATTTTGCAGGTGTACGAATACTTACCCCCCCACTGTATGTACGCAATGCTGACTTTTTCTCGTATTCCCGAACTTTAATTCTCCGAATTCTATACCCTCTGTGGCTACGGCTTACGTGCCATTCTCAAACTAAATACATCTGCGCTCTCTACCTTTCTCCTAATTCTTCTGACTATCCAAAATTCTTTCCAAAACGGAATACATTCTAACCCACTCTCCTTTTGCTGAAATCCCCATTTTAGGAGATTTCAGTGTTCACCACCACCTTTGGCTTTCCTCTCATTTTACTAACACCCATGGCTACAACTTTTCTATCCTGAATGACCTAGAGCGGATTGTACAGCACCCTACTCGTATCTCCGATCGCCTCGGAGATAGGTCCAACATTCTGGATTTATTTTTCGTCTCTTATCCTTCTTACTCTATCAAACTTTTTTCTTCCGTTGGGCTCCTCCGACCACAATCTTATATCTGTTTCCTGTCCTATCGCTCCAATTCGGCCTTTGAATCCTCCCAAGATGATTATAACTTTGGCACTTTGGCGCCGCTGATTGGGAGGCCCTTGGGCAGTACATCTATGATTTCCCATAGAATGATTACTGTTTTCTGGCCGGGGCCCTTCCGAGTGTGTTGAGCGCATCATGGAGGTGATTCTTTCGGGCATGGAGGCGTACATTCCATATTCTATTCCTAACACTAATGCAAAAAAACCAAAAAAAAACCTTGGTTTAACTCGTTCTAATGCTATCCGCAACAGAGAGGAGGCTTTTAGAAGGTACCGTCGTTATCCCACTTCTGACTCTCTCTCTGCTTATATTTCTGCCAGGAATGATGCAAAATCTGTTCTTCGACTCGCCAAAAATTCCTTCATCCGATAAAAATGTGAAAACCTATCCAATTCTAATTCTTCTCGCTCTTTCTGGGATGTAGCTAAGAACCTCTCCAACAATTTTATTTCCTCTTTTTTCCCCTCCGCTTTTCCATTCCGTCGGCTCAGTTGCCTTCTCTTCTCCTGACGAAGCTGAACTCCTCGCTCAAACTTTCGCCTCCAACTCATCCCTGGACGATTCTGGTGCTGGTCCTTCATCTCCTCCTCCCTCTGACTTTATTACGTCTGAAATTAGAATCTCTTCCAAAGATGTTTATTCCGCCCTATCTGGGGCTCAACCGTAGGAAGGCGTATGATCCAGATAGTGTTTCTCCCGTTGTTCGCGAGAACTGCTTCTGCGCCGACACCCTGCCTAGGCAAACTCTTTTGTCTTTGTCGTTCATCTGGTAAGTTTCCTTCCTGCTGGAAGTTCGCTTTCATTCAGTCTCCCAAAGAAGGGCAACCGCTCTTAACCCTCCAACTATCGTCCAATCGCTTTGATTTCTTTCCTTTCTAAAGCTTTCGAACCTATCTTTAATAGGAAGATTCTTAAACACCCCTCCCCTCACGGTCTTCTTTCAGATGTCAGTATGGGTTCCGCGAGGGACGCTTTACTGGCGATCTTCTTCTTTTCGCTTATATATCTCGGAATTTCGGTGAAACTTTCGCTATTTCGCTAAACATATCAAAAGCTTTTGATAGAATCTGGCACAAATCTTTAATTTTCAAATTGGCCTCCTTTCGTTTCCATCCTTCTATTTTGAATAAAGTAAATAGATTGGTTTTACAATTTACAATGACAAATAATTGTGAAGCTGGACTATTTATTTTATTTAATTTGACCCTTTAAAAAGCTTTCCGGTATCAGGAAAATTTATTTTAAATTAAATTTACGAAGTAAAATACATTCGAAGTAAAACAAATGTTCAAATTGATGTCTCCTTTTGGGACCCTTTATTGTTGTAAGTAGAATAACGGCCAATGGCTAATATGAAAGCGAGTTATACTCCTCAGGAAAAGACGGAAATTGTTCTTTTGCATGATGGCACAAATCACACCAGAGACTTTGGCACGTGTGCGTTTAAGTTTGGCACATCTTATCAACATGTGCGAACAAAAAAGAGGACATCAATTTGAACATTTGTTCTCGTTCTAATCTATTACTTTTGAAAATTTAATTTAAAATAAACTTTCCTATCAGACCGAACTTATGGGACACCATATATATATATATATATATATATATATATATATATATTGTGTGTGTGTGCGCGCCTAAATACTGAAAATGCTTTTCGGCGTACACGTCCGTTTGTTAATTTATTAACGCTAGTAAGAATTTCGAGATGTTGGAATGATTTTTGTGGGTGACTCCTTTTGCTGGCCTCGCATGAGTTATGGAGCGACTGAGAGTAATTTTTTCCTCCATGTATTTAATTAGTTTGATGATTACTCTCGTGATCCCAATTTCAGCGTCCGTTCTCCGTATAATTATTCTTCTCTACACACTCTGGGTGAGTTCGTTGAGGTTGGGGAAATTATATAAAATGGACGAAGGGAATCAAATTGAACTGATTGTAATCACCCCCCCAGTTAATTTGATTTTAATGGTGCTATTTGTTATATGTGACATGGATCAAGAAGACCACTTTTAATTCCTTTCTGCGCGCCTTCGTCGACACCGATTTGGAGAACGTTGTCCGTTGAGGTGAATCAGGGCGAAGAAAGCGACGATTTTAGTTCGTATAAGAATGGACTTAATCGGTTTTCTTATCTCGTGTCAAAACGCGACTCGAGAGAGAAATGGGGGGGGGGGGCCTCATTAAAAATAAAGCTCGGTTTTTATTTTCTTATTTCATTGCTACTGTATTTATCTAATAAAGTGGTTGGTAGATAAATGGGTACCCCGGGTGGCCTAGTGGTTAAGACGCTGGGCTGCTGGTGGGGCGTGGTTCGGATTCCACGTTAAACTGTAGGTCTAGGGTGGAGTGAAAAGCTTGACCCGTCAGAATAAACATTTCGGGCGGAAGCAAACCAAACCAAAGGTGTGTGTGTGTGTGTGTGTGTGTGTGTGTGTGTGTGTGTGTGTGTGAGTTACTCCCTATTTTTAAATTCTTATTACTCCTAAACGAAGAGAGATGTGAAAACATTTCTTTAACTGAAATGAAGCTTATTTATTACCGTTTACTTTATTACAAAATTGAAAAGCTTTAATATAAAGTTAAAGTTCAACGCAGGCTCCAGCATTGTCCACACACTTCTGTAACCTGAGTGGGAAAATGCTGGAGAATTACTCTTCATGCAAGATGGGGCTCTACCACATTTTGCATTAGCTCTTAGTGCCTGGTTAGATAGCCATTTCTCCGGATGATCGTTAGGTCGTCGAAGGCCAATGGAATGGCCTGCTCGAAGTCCAGATTTAACGCCATGCGACTTCTTTCTGCGGGGCTGGGCCAAAGAAGTGATGTACAAATCAAAACCAAGGACCATTGATGAACTTGAAAACAAAATTCGTGATGTTCTTGGTGATGTACCACGTAACTTCTTGAGAAAATCTGTTAAAAATGTACTGGTAAGGTTACAGAAGTATGTGGACAATGCTGGAGCCTGCGTTGAACTTTAACTTTGTATTAAAGCTTTTCAATTTTGTAATAAAGTAAACGGTAATAAATAAGCTTCATTTCAGTTAAAGAAATGTTTTCATATCCCTTTTCGTTTAGGAGCAATAAGAATTTAAAAATAGGGAGTGACTTTTCAGACACCCTGTATATATTGCTCCCACCGGGTTCGAATCCGGGACCTCCTGAGTAGGAACCGTGAGCGCTATCATCATATTACCACGGGATAGAAGGTTATACAGCCTGTCGTATATTTCAACGACCGAGGAAACGATTTACGCTTTCGCGTCTGGAGGCGCTTTACGATGTTAACTCTCCCGCACTCGAGGTAATGGCGGCATTTAATTCAAAGTTCTCCGTATAGAACTGGGGATGGAATAACACGCGTGAACCCGCGTGATTTTTATATAAAATAAAGATGCCTACACCAGGATTCGAACCGGGGACTTCGTGACTCGGACTTCGAGAGTGCAGGAAGGCGAAGGCGTTAAACGTATCCTCGGTCGTTGAAATACAACGTGTTGTATGAACTTTTTATCCCGTCGTAGAGTGATCGTGACTCGTACTCGGGAGATTCCGTGTCTGAATGCAGGTGGGGACATTTTTTTTTCATGCAAAAACCATGCATGCTCGTGCGTGTTGTTATATATATAATAGAGTAATTTTTATATATATATATATACAACGCCAATGACAATAGGAATAAAAATAACAATAGGAACAACAATAGGAACACAATAAGCGAACAAGAAAATTTTTTCAACATCTCAGACACCTTACGAATGCTAAATGTCATCCACATGCAGTTGACACAGCTGGAAACACCCGAGCCAAATCGCTACCGGGCAAGAACTACCAATACAAGTAGGAGGAAACGGATCTCTTTCGGAGGATCATAGAGCAACGAATCAAGCGATATCGAAGGAAAACGAACTTGAAATGCAAAGGGGCAACGAAAAACAGAGAACATAAAAATTGTCCTGGCTAATATTCAAGGAATAAGACCAAACCAATCACTCAATAAGGTTTCGTACCTGAAAGGATTTATGGACGAAACAAGGGCGGACATCGCATGCCTCACAGAAACTCATCTTAAAGATTGCCAAGGAAATTGTGAAAACTGCGAACATTGTATTGATAAGAAAGAGATAAATATAGAGGCTTCAACTTACTAAGAGCGGATAGAACGACGAGACGGAAAGGTGGCTGTGCTATATATGTACAGGAAGGTCATATGACAGAGACGATAATAAGTAAATCAAACAGCTATGTGGAACTCCTAGCAGTGAAAATAGAAAAACTAAACTTGATAGTAATAGTCATCTATAGACCTCCAAGCACCCCAACCGAAAAATTCTCGGAGGCCATTGATGACATTAGAAAGCTAATAAAGGCCATAAACCCTCCATCCCCCAATATAATGATCTGCGGAGACTTTAACTTCCCATTTATAAAATACAAAAAGGTGAATAGGAATATATATATTCACCAGGACAAGGGGGGCACAAGAGAAGATCAGGAACAAGCAAAAATGTTGATGGCTCTCACAAACGAGTTTATGCTGACACAGGAGATAACAGAAAATACCAGAAAAAATAACTGCCTGGATCTGGTATTCACGAATAACACGAACTTGATTGCTGATATAAAAATAACCCCAACCATTATCTCAGACCACAACTTAATCGAGATATCAACAAATATGATGGCAGCATTAGAAGACAAACACATATTGTGGAAAGAAGTAAATTCGGGGCCTTTAACTTAAACTCGAAGACTATAAATTGGGAAGCAATCAGATCGCACATGGCCCAAATAGAATGGAGAACAATTTTCGAGAATAAAACAACTGAAGAAATGCTAACAACTTTGGGGAAAAAACGCTGAGAATTTTAGAAAAATATGCCCGAAATCACAGCCAAAAGGAAAGAGGAGCTGGCTAGAAAGGCAAAAGAGAAGACTATTCCGCAAAAGAAAGAGAGTGGAGGCGAAGTTAGGAAACTGCGGAGATAATGGCAGGAAAATAATAAAAAAAAAACGAGGGTATCGATAGGGAAATACAAGCCCTGATTAAGGACCATACAGAGAGGGAAGAGGAAAAGGCGGTAGAAGCAATAAAAGAAAATCCAAAATACTTCTATAGCTATGCAAAAAGGAAAACAAAAAACGCGCCCCGCTATTGGGCCCTTAAGGACGGGAAATAATGAACTAACCGACGATCCAAAAGAAATATCTGATACATTGAGAGCTCAATATGAATCAGTTTTCAGTACCCCAAAAAGTGACAAAGCGATACCTGACAAATGCATTCTTTGAAGAGGAATTGCAAGGAGAGTATATAACAGACTTTGAGTTTACACCAGAAGATGTAGCGAGAGCTATAGAACAAATGAAACTACATTCAGCTGCAGGTCCGGACAATTGGAACGCATTATTGATTAAAAACTGTAAAAATGAAATAGCTACACCTTTATACTGGATATGGAGAAGATCCCTAGACACTGGGGAAATACCGAGCATCTTGAAAAGAGCAAACATTGTCCCTATATATAAAGGAGGGGACAGATTTCAAGCAAAGAACTATAGACCAGTGTCATTGACGTCCCACCTCACCAAAGTATTTGAAAGAATAGTTAGAGAGAAAATTTATGATTTCCTGGAGACACGGGAAAGATTCAACGAAAACCAGCATGGATTCCGATCAGGTAGATCATGCCTATCACAACTAATAGAGCACTACAACAATATCCTAGATGCATTGGAAGGCAATGACAACTACGATGTTATATACACAGATTTTGCTAAAGCTTTCGATAAATGTGACCATGGTATAATAGGACATAAAATTAAAGACATGGGAATAACAGGCAAAGTAGGAAAATGGATCTACAACTTCCTTAGTGATCGTCTGCAGGTCGTCAAAATTCAAGGTATATCATCATCAGAATCGGAAGTACGCAGCTCAGTACCACAAGGGACAGTACTGGCCCCACTCCTGTTCATTATCATGCTAACAGACATAGACAGCGGAGTAAACAGCAATATATAGTAACATCCTTTGCAGACGATACAAAGATCAGCAGAAAAATCAGCGATGTACATGACGTGGAGGCCTTGCAGAGGGACACGAACAAAATATACAAATGGTCAGAAGACAACAACATGTCATTCAACGCCGAGAAATTTCAACTCTTGAGATATGGTAGAAAAGAAGAACTTAAACAGACTGCATATTATGCTCCAGATAGACAGGAAATTCAGAGAAGCATGAAAGCGATTGATCTCGGGATAATAATGACAGATGATGCGAAATTCGAAACACAAAATCAGATAGCGATAAATAAAGCAAAAAGAGTCGCCGGACAGGTTCTAAGAACGTTCAAGAGAAGGGACAGGACAGTAATGATTCCCCTGCTAAAAACACTGATTATACCAAAACTTGAATACTGCTCAGTTTTGACGTCCCCATTAAAAAGGAAGAAACTAATAAACTAGAAGAAACGCAAAGGCATTTCACAGCCAAGATTGATGGCTGCAAAGAACTCAACTACTGGGAAAGACTACGTAACTAAATCTGTACTCACTGGAAAGAAGAAGAGAGGTACATCATAATCTACATACGGAAAATGATCGAAAAACTGGTACCAAACCTAAACTAAACCCAATTACCATTCAAACAACACTGGAAAATAGGAAAGGCAGAATGTGTAGTGTTCCCAAATTAAAAGCACGACAAGGGACCTCCTCAACCCTGAAGGAAAATAGCTTGGTTGTCAGGGGGCCAAGACTTTTCAACCAGCTTCCTAAGGACCTCAGAAACGTAACGGGGGTCAAAGTTGAAGTCTTCAAGAAAAGACTGGATGCCTGGCTCAGGACAGTACCAGATGAGCCGGGCGTGCCTGGCTATGTACGGTGGAGAGCGCAAGAAAGTAACTCGCTCCTCCACCAGGCCAGACCTAGAGGCGGGGCCACCAGCTTGACCTCCGTGTGAAGAGAGACCAACACACGAAACAACATAAGGTTCATAAGGAAGGTATATATTGTAGTGAACTGAACTGGTTTTATTATTTATTTTCTTCATTATTTATTTACGCTTCTTCCTACTTTATTATTATCTCTATTTCTTCGTATAGTTTCCGGTAGCGACGCCGAGTTCTGACTCTAAAAGACCGTTAGAAAGCAGAGGGACGGAGGAAGGTATATAACACTCTTATTAACACTTATTACGTTTTATTAATTTCGAAATTGGTTTAGTTAATTAGGGGATATGCGAGTATGAAATATTACTAAATATATTTAGGTCGGAGAGGAACACAAAACAATTTAACTTTAAGATCACATGGCTCTAAATCTTACGCGTATCGCGTCGCCTCAAGACTGAAAACCGTTATAGGGTAGTCCACTCCAAAGCCTATTCAGTATTACCAACCCTACCCATTTTAAACAATTAGTTTCATAATTATTAGTAAATGATTTACATTAAACATTATCTTATTTAATTAAACAAATTTAATATTCTTAACTAAGCATTACTACACTCGCATCACCCCCTTGAAAATAAGTTTTTCCATTAGGAAAACTTATTAATATCGTTTAACAATGTCAATAAATTTATTCAACAAACTTATATATTTTGCAATTTTTTTTTTTTTTTTTTTCTTTAACACTTATTCAAAGTTTAGAAATAGACAAGAAATAATAGAATGACAATTCCCATACATATATTGTATCATATTATAAAAACCGAAAACTTTATAATTTTCACATTTGCATAAAATAACATTTCACTCTAATAATTAAATTACAACCTGTAACTAATCTATACATGCCAAAAAAAATAACAGAAAATTTTCTTACAGTGGCTACACAAATCTCAAGTTCACAATCTATTCCCGCGATTTCTCATCAACGATCGCTTTACATTCGAAACAATTATTTGTATAGTTATACAGTTACTATCAGGGCAACATAGAAAAAAAATAAGAAAAAGTTTACATAAAATACTGACCAAGAGCGCACATACTATTTCACGAAAAACACAACAATATGGGCAATAATCGACCCTTTTCACTTATAATTTCATTAGATAATAATCAGTACATTTGTTTGCTGGACGTTGTTTAGATGACACTCCGCACGCTGACAACGGATTTCAATTTTCAATCGCAGCTCTCCTGCTCACTTCGCTAGAATGCAAGGGATTGCATCAATCAATATGCAACAGGGCAGCACGCTATAATGGTTCCGCTCTCTCTCCAATGGCGAAAAAAAAAACAAGAGACGTCCAATTCTAAAAGGATCAGGGGGGAGATATCTGAAAGCGGGACCACGCGCTGGAATTGGACGGAATTTGCAATTCTAGAAGTCGATGAAGAAACTCGCCTTGTCTCATCTCCACTTTTGTCGGTGAACGCTGCTCTTCCTACGTCCAGCTGAAAGACTCTTCTACTGGCAACAATCAAACGATGACTCCGCCGTAGGCCGTTTCCCAACGAACCTACTGTATGTCTGTATGGACAGTACAGTCGTAGGCGCCCGTTCAAGCTCTCGTGGCTTGTCTACCGCGCGCTTTGTTGACACATATTTAGCGAAGCATTCGAGCAACGTGACCAGCTACTGCCCGAAAAATACCAGTAGACCATCTTCGATCGAAACTTTCGTGTACCAAGACCCTGCACACGTAAATTTCTCTTCTCTTCCGGAACTGTCCTGCGCCAATTCCCTGCGCATTCGGTTCCTCTCTTCTCTCTTCTCTTCCGAAACCATCCTGCGCCAAGTCCATGCGCAGTCTGGGTTTCTCTCTCTCTCTCATTGGTGATCGATCACCTATCCGGTCGACTAACTCACTTGATGGAACTCGGATTCAACTTGGTTGACCCCAAACTGAGTCTTCTCGAAATTTTGAAAAAAAAAGTATTCTAAACGTGTTTCTGTACTGCTTATCATTTCATATTTAATTTATCAAATTCTTTCGACAGTTCACTTCGAAATACTAACTACACATTTGCTCTGGCCAAATTCACGGAAAAATAAAAAAAAATTTCGCAAAAATTTAATCAAATCTAGCTACCAATAAGGTCACTTATGGCAGTACAGCAGAGAAGATAAAAAAAGTCATAAAACGCTAAACAAAATTGTACAGTATAAATATAAAGCGCCCATACATAGTAACTGTTTGTATAATTTAAGAATTATTATTGTTCAAACTATCGTCAGAAATCACCTCAATACCTCTAAATACAAAAGACAAAAATGAACCCCAGAAACTTCATGTCATCCATTCTCTGACAATCATGAACCCTCTTGCTTTGAGGAGGAGCACACAGACGCCACAAAAACGTTACTGGCTATCTAGGAGGCTCCATTTCCGAGTGTACACTTGAGTCAATGTTTCAAATGCACTAGTTAACTCCGACTGAAGGTTTAAACAATAATAATTTTCTAAACAGTTATTAAAAAGTAAAAAAATTTAAATATTACTACCAAAAATTATTTTAATACAGTAATTCCAACTTGAAACGTCAAATTTCATAAGAATTGAACTTGCAATTCGCAAACCACATCTGAGATACAACTCTCTCCTTCAACAGAAACCTCAGTATGGTTTGCAAATCACAAAAATCTCAGCAATTTATTTATCGTTTCCAAGTGAAACTACAAATTTGCATAGTTATACTAAATAAGAATAGATCATATGTACTAAAAAAATTACACGCAATCCACTGTAAACAAAAAAAACATTCCTAATTAAGAGCGGTCGCTTTGTTTGTAAGCGAACCTCTATACAAATATCCCTAACCGAATGAAACTGCATTATATCCTAACATAATTTCGTAATATTTTCCATGCAAACGCTCAAACTAAAAAAAAAGGACATTTTTCATTTCTAATTCCAAATTAAAATATCAAATTAAAACATCCTTTTTAGAATACAATCTAAATTTGAACTAAAAATTTTACCATTGTCATTGAACTGGAAAGAAAAATAAAAATCGGCCTACTTGTACAAATAAAATTGATTATTGAATGAATTCATAAAACGTAAAGAAAATTTTCTACACAAATTTCTGTAATTCAAAAAAATTATAATTTCCAGATTTAGTAAAATGTGTACCGTAACTCACATTGGCCGCCAAAATAAAAATAAAATTTTCTGCCGCTTTTAGGCCTATATTTAATAAATTCAATGTTATGCGTGAAAAGAGCTATTAAGAATTTAAGTCAACATTTGTGCTTTTTAAAGAAAAATCCTATGCTTATTTATGTTAAACCAATGAAAATTTTGTTAAATAACTAAAAATTTACTACTCAATAGACATACCGTAATAACGGTTAATCTCCGAACAATATTTTACGATAGGCCTACAAGAAATTCTTCTTAGTACGATACAATAGCCATTTACCAAATATGTCGGAATTGTCGTGAAATGAATCGAAAGAAACAGAGGAAAAAAAAATAGATAACCAGCTTACCTACCAAATTGTATATAATTAATGAGTATAAAAAAATATCCAAAACAACTTTTATAGAAAATTTCACAACACAATTTCTCTAGTTCCATTAAACCAATTTAGCTTATTTTTGAAATTTAACACAATCCTATACGGCCCAATCTGACAATTTTTAATATCTTTAAGATTATTTTCGATTTGTCCCTTAACTGTAACGTAACCTATTAGCGCGAAGCGAGCAAAGCAAAAAGCCCGTAAATCTATATCAACAAAATAATCCTATTATTATATACAGGCAATCGAAATATAATCAAAAATCTGCTAATGAAACCCAGAAAATTTCTCATAAATTTTCGCTAAAACATTTTGAAAGGACATATAAAATGTGTATCACTGTATTTAAACTAAATTCACTTACGTACAAATCATTATTCTTATTATTATGATTATTACAATTTCACTAATTCCAAAAGTTTTAAACAAAAAGTAAAAAGGTAAGCTGAAAGGCATACAGTGGAAGAGACGAAAAGAAAAGAAAATTGAGTCTTCAGGCAGCACGATAATTTTCAACTATACCCTCTCCGACCGAACGAAATTTAACGTAATAATGACTCACAATACTGAGTCGGACAAACGAAAAGCAACGGAACTGGACGAAACAAATTGAATTCTTAGGCGCGAGTCAGGGACGCTATCAGGACGCGAAGGGAAGCGCCATTTTTAAATTTTATTTACAATGAAATTTTAAGGCATGAAAATCGAAATTTGCCTGCAAACGGGGTAAAATTTGCATTTATATATTTTAATAATCGAAATAAAATATTCATTAACGCTATTTGTTATTATACCGGGTTTTCAGAATTTTAATGGAAATACTAACACGTGGGTAAGCCTCACAAAATATGATGTAAGATCACCGCTAGCCACCAGATGTAGTGACTACTTTTATTATTTATTTTCTTCATTATTTATTTACGCTTCTTCCTACTTTATTATTATCTCTATTTCTTCGTATAGTTTCCGGTAGCGACGCCGAGTTCTGACTCTAAAAGACCGTTAGAAAGCAGAGGGACGGAGGAAGGTATATAACACTCCTTATTAACACTTATTACGTTTTATTAATTTCGAAATTGGTTTAGTTAATTAGGGGATATGCGAGTATGAAATATTACTAAATATATTTAGGTCGGAGAGGAACACAAAACAATTTAACTTTAAGATCACATGGCTCTAAATCTTACGCGTATCGCGTCCGCCTCAAGACTGAAAACCGTTATAGGGTAGCCCACTCTCCGGGCCTATTCAGTATTACCAACCCTACCCATTTTAAACAATTAGTTTCATAATTATTAGTAAATGATTTACATTAAACATTATCTTATTTAATTAAACAAAATTTAATATTCTTAACTAAGCATTACTACAATTATATATATATATATTATATATATATATATATATATATATATATATATATTACCTTATACATAACTAGAACCCTCGTGTTATCTTATACTGTAATCATAATTAATCCTATTTATATTATATAATTCATAATCATAACTACGAAGTGTGTTGATGTTTAATGATAATATTTATACTACCAAATCGTGACTATTTATATACGAAATGTTTTTATCTTATAATTAATCTGAGAGCCCAGTAAAGCCTAAATTTAGCTTAAGCGCCATACCATTCAGGTAGAAATAAATAAATTATTAATATTGTAAGTTGTAGGATTGTAATATTTATTTTTCCCCATGAAGATTTATAATAAATATATATATATATTATTTATTTATTTATTTATTTATTTATTTATTATATATGTACGTTATGTATGTATACCCTTTTTTACGATATAGCGAAGTCAGAACTTTTTTCATTGTGCAATTAGAGCTAATTGAATTGCTTTTCTGACTTCTTGCTAGAAGTTGAAGAGCATCATAAAATTACCGTTCTTTGCGTATTCAGCCAAAGAGGAATTCCTGTATGAAATTAGCCTAAAAACTCTCGCCAAGTTTTGAAAAATATGTGAAATTATTCGTGCATACATTTTCAAAAAAATATTTGGGAAAACGTGCACTCTACGTTTTCATAATTTTAGATTTAGAGTCAGCACGCACGCATATATACACAGGGTGTTTCATAACCGGTCTGCCATACTTTCGGGGGTGATATCGAGTAAAAAAGTTAATACAGCATAGGTGCTATTTCCGACCGTTGCGGAGCTACGGATGTTTTAATGTGCACGGAAAAAAATAAACGAGAGTATTAATCTGATGTATTTATTGCTACATTTTATGAGATACACCTTATAAATGTTTAAAATGTCCGCTTCGGTTTTCAATGCACAGCCTTGCTCGTTCCAAACAAGAGTCCACGGCCCATTAAATCATTTCGGGGTGTTCTCGTATGTAACCAGCGGCATCCATAATCCGACGCCAGAGTTCCTCTCTCGTTTTGTACTTTGGTCTTGTAGACCATCTCTTTCATAAGCCCCATAAAAAGAAATCCAATGTGGTTAGAATCAACTGAAAGAAAAACTGAGAATTAGTAGTAGTAACTTCGTTAACCGAAACTACCACCAGTGCTGCCATTTATCAAATTACAAACAAGTAGGGATTTGTTGTTTGCGCATTTTAAAACGTCCGTAGCTCCGCAAGTTGGAAATAACACCTATGTTGTATTAACTTTTTTACTCGATATCACCCGCCAAAGTATAGCAGACCGGTTGTGAAACACCCTGTATATAACGGTTTAACCCGTTGCCCACGTTTAGTTTCAATCATGAAAAAGAAAAACTATAGTATTTCATTTACAATCACTTATTCGGACTATAGTGGATTTAATTTTCCTCAGAAGAGTTCCTTATTCCATGCACGGTGTGTATGTAACAAAAGTTTCCCAGGGGACCATTCGAGTTGTAATATTATATGAGGGGTCGCGCGTCTTAAGGTACCTAAGCGCCACCACAGGCGAAAACGTGTTTTTGATGGATATCACTATTTTCACCCTTCCTCTATCGCGTGGTTTGGTTTATAATGACCTTACGACACTAGAACTATGGTTGAAAGCCTTATGAAGCGAACTACTTTGCTTAACTTGCTGAATTGCTGAACTTGGAGGCGATTTCTAGCGAATTTTAATTTTGGCGCTTAGGTACCTTAAGACGCGGGACCCCTCATATAATATATATATATATATACATACACACGTGAAATGAATGAATTGCAAACGCACAAGGAAAAAGAAAACGATTCGAAGGCCTTTCGTGTATTCAGATGTACACCTCGTCACCTTGTCTCGTCATTCCCTGACGAGGTGTAGCTCTGAAAACACAAAAGGTCTTGGAATCGTTTTTCATTTTCCTTGTGCGTTTGCATCATATACACAGACATACATACACAACAACAACAACAACTCAGAATGGTCCCCAGTCGCAGTCAAAATAACTAGAAGGGAACTAAATACAGTAAATAAGATTTTGTGTTGTGAGTTTCCGGTGATGCGTTACAATTCGTGACAATGCTGTTTTGTCACGTTGTTTCAGTGTTACTTTCCGCTCACTACTTTGCTTCATTGATGCAATTTATTTTTTTTTCGGTTGCCCTTCTTAGTGCATATCCCTGCACGTTATTCTTCGTGAAACGGACAATCTCGGGGACTGAGGCATCAACCAAACCGGGCCCCTCTAATATCATGCCATTTTAAAGCAATTTAAATCTTTCTTAAGGGCCATTTCTATATTTACTCTGAAATGAAAGCAAAAATCAACCTCCTCATATTAAAATATTAAGTGTTCTACATATAATACCGATCTATAGATAGATTTCATATAGGATATGATATCTCTTCATGAAGTGTGAAATATGAACGAGAAACTTACAGGCGCTTCCAAGTTTTTAAGTGTTAGTATATATACTTATAACTGTGTGTGTGTGTGAATAATTATACACCCGATTGTAAGCACTTCATAGTGTAATCTTTCCACGTATTCCTCCACCTTTTTTATTCTTTATGGTTTACTTATTTCTTTAAAGGTTAATGTTTTGAAATAGTGAGTTGATGATGAAGGAAACGTAGATTCTGCTTTGAAAGAAGGAGTAGTGAGTTGAGGTGGGAGTATAGTATAGGGTGTCCATAAATGATTACTCTGATTAAAGCATGCTATAACTTTTAAATAAACACTCGTGTTCAAACACAGTTTTAATCATAAGTAGATAAACGTACAAAGTTTTGATACATAGTTAATGAACTTAATAAGCTTCCACATGTGCACCCCTAGTGACACGTAAAATGTCTACACGGTATTCACACTCACGCCACACATTTTCCAACATTTGTGGGTTAACTGTTGCAATTGCATCCGTAATGCGTTCTCGCAATGTCCTGATATCTGGAACAACTGTTGCATAAACCAAATCTTTAACATGACCCCAGAGAAATGTCAATAGCGAATTGTTGTTCACGTTTTGGACGGTCATCAGGCTTCAGTTCTTGAACAATTTGTACCTTGTAGGCGTGTAACTTCAAACGTTTGTGTAACACCTTGCGCACCGTAGACTTCGATATCTTTAGTTGGCATGAAGCTTGTCTCACCGATTTCCTTGGTGACCGTGTGAAAGCAGTTTGAATGTTTTCCACCGTCCCATCGGAAACTGATGGTCTACCACTGCTCTTTCCCTTTTCCACGTTTCCAGTTTCCAAGAATTTTTTCATCCACGACTTAATTAACTTCACATCAGGTGGATTCTTTCCATACTTTGTTCTGAACCTTCGCTGAACACTGACGGGAGATTTTGTTTCTGCAAGCCACACAACACATTGTGCCTTCTCTGTCACAGACGCCATCTTAACTGAACAGCTACTACAGCGCTCTTAGCGGTGAATGCGGTAGACGAAACACACCAGCACAGAAACTCTATGCGTGTACGAGATCGCCTGTAAAAAGAAAACGGATGTAAGATGATTCGTCATTAAAACATGAGAGCATACTGTTTTCAGGGTAAACATTTATGGACACCCTGTATTTTGACTGTCTGTGGAGAGGACTTAAAGAAAAACTGCGAAAGTTAAATGGTGATGACTGTATAAGGCATTTGATTTTTCATGAACATTAATTCCGATTTTGATCCTTTTCACACACACAATTATTTGCATCACAATTCGTCGAGTGACTGAAAATAAAAATAGGATATTTTAATTGAAATGTAATTTAGAGTAAGTCGCTGTAATAATAGTGGGTAATACGGTCACGTGGGAATAGGTGAAAACTGCCCTTCGGGTATGACTAACGAAGCTTCGTTATAGGCGGAATTGGCGAAGAAAGAATCGGAGGAGGCATTTGAGCGGTGCAGCGATGACGCGAGGAGAGAGGTAGGTTGAAGGAGTTTTAACTCAAGTTCAAAGAAAGAACTGTTGAAATTAGAGCCGATACTTCTTTATTTCAAAATAATAATAATAATTATTTGTTAACGTTATGAGCCCATCTTACGGTGAAAATTCGAATAGAAATAACTATGAATCTTGTTTTTGTAGAATAACGCGTAAATCAAATTGTCATGAAGGTTTCTGTTACTTTTTCTCCCCCATTTCTTTTTTTCTGGAGCCCCCATCCACCCCTCCGAAATGAGAAAGAGATTTTTCTCTCGAAATAATACTCGGGAATTAATCGTATTGAATTTTCAAAATTTAAATGGCTTTGATTGTTTAAGTCCGGCCGACAGTCCTGTGCGCGTCCGGCCTAACCGAATTTACTGTATATGTAACATCAGTTACAAAAGTCGGGGGTACACTGGGCCGTGAAACGAGTTGTGGCCGAATGTATCACGTCTTTTGTAACCGAATGTACATAGATTATGACAAACCATTTCATATTTTCTTATTTTCCATCCTGTAGTGGACACTGTGCTTGATCTTCAGATCGAAGACAATCGGTAGTCCATTCATAATAATTATTAACTCTCCACGCGTAGTCATCATCAAAACACAAATTTCTCGAAAAGAACCTTCAATTCATCAATATTTTATCTTTAAATATTGTGATGAAATGATAATCCCGACTGCTTTTTAATGATTGTTGAATATGATAATAAAAACCCACTCTAATAGACAGAGTTTATTTCCACAACAGTTTCGATGCCCACTGGCATCCTCTTCGGGTGGATACAGAAAAACGAAAATCCACCCGAAGAGGATGCCAGTGGGCATCGAAACTGTTGTGGAAATAAACTCTGTCTATTAGAGTGGGTTTTTATTATCATACTGTGACTTTCACGTAGAAAAAAGTGAATTTTTTTTGCATTGATTGTTAAATAATTACTCCGTTATTAATTATGGATAAGTGACATATCGGCAGTTATTGATAAATGCGATTATTGTGAATTGTTAACTTATTTTTTATGTTTCTAGATCAAGAGGTTACACTTGTTGCGAACGCAAGAATTATTAAGGACTTTGGATTCTTACGTGCAGTATCAAATTACCTTTACGAAGGACTCCATCAATCACCTTTCCTCAACTTTATCCAAGATTAAAACGATCCCCCTTTAACATCAAAGAAAACGGGATGAGGATCAATAGCTTACCCAGCCAGCCTTTCAAAGGGGTACTAAATTGCTTAGAAAATGGTTTTACAACGTGAGAGTTAGCTACTGTTTCGTAACGCTCTTATATTTTTAAGTAGTTATTTAAAAAAACAGCTGATCTTAGTAGAATATTAACGTTCCAATTAGTTTATTTATGTCTAATCTGAAAGTAATAATTAAAGCATATCATCGATATATTTATTACGAGGTATTTACTAATTTTTTATCTTTTTTTAAGTTGTTGTTGGACATTTCAATTTTGTTACTTAATTGAGAGTTACGGTTATGTATATAAATTCGATGTTTGGAAGGTGCGACTAGTTTTTCCAAAATATTTTCAACATTTTTAAAGGTTTTTTTTTTTTTTTTTTTTTTTTTTGTTGGGGATGGGGGGTGTCTAATAAACTCAACAATCCCCACGAAACAATTGTACTTTTTATGGGAAAATCTTGAAATATAAAAATTGTATAAATAATTCCATTATATTAATTAATATTTTAATTTTTTAGAGTTTAGGTAAATTTAATTAAACTTTTTAGATTTTAATTAGTATTTTTTTTTTTGAAAAGTTACGCGAAAATAATATCGATTAATGCGAAGATGAAAATGTATTTAAAAATACAAATTTAAAGAAAAAAGATTGTAAATATGATTATTTCACAGTTTACGATCTCACAGAAAGTAAATTTTGACAAAATGTAGAAAAATTCAAAGAAAACCAAGAACGTAAATGAAAATAAATAGGTTTGAACTGAATGTGAGAGAAATTTCTCATGGCGCTTCCACGTTCCTCTGCCTTGTTACTCAAAATGCGATTGCGTCCTTTCTTTCATACGTCTTTTTATTTTAGACACTATGACGTCAGTATTAGCTAAAATAGTCGTTATTTAAGTTTATTAGTTATTTTAAATACGTAACTTTTATTCTTGAATATTTTTGTAGGAGTTCAAAGCCATTTTGTATAATAGCTGCGTAAGTTAATATTCACTGCACCAGTTATTAAGTGGGTATTTTAAACTAGAGAGAGTCGTCATTTTTACTATAAATTAACTATTTTTTCCCCAATCCGTTAGTATCATTGGACAGTTTAGAGAATTAATTTTTCCTATGCTTGTAACGTAGATATAAGAGATTACTGTACATATGTAATTTCTATACATATACACTATATATATATACGTCTTCGAAAATAGCGAGATTGTCTCTAAGAATATTTTTTAGTTTAATTTTAAAGTCGTCAGACTAAAATAAAATGTTTTTTTAAATTATGTAAATGAGACTCAATAGATAAAGTTTATTATTATTATTATTATTATTATTATTATTATTATTATTATTATTATTATTCATAATGAAGCAGGAATGGTGTTACAAAAGCGTATTTTATGGAAGAGAAGGACAACTGCGTGTAAGTGTGATGTTTGTTTAATTATTACTTAGTTTACCTGTGATATTCGATTGGGGCAGTCACGTGACATTTGATAGAATGGAAGTACAGTTTGACTCGTTTCTTTCTTTTCCACTTTGGTAGAATTTTGCAATCTTGAAATTGCGGGGCATTTTGTCTGTATCATATGTGACGTTCACACATTGATGCTAAATTGGTGGCATAAGCACATTGGTTCCCCCATGTTTATATTCTAATATAATAATTACTAAGTCTTCTCATGGTGGTGTAGTGGTTAGCGTCGCTGACTACGAATCCGTTGGCCCCGGGACTGAGACCCGATGACGGCAGGCGGCGAGCAGCAAAACCCAGCTGTTCATTCATCCACAATAAAAAAAACTGGTTGGTAGCTAAATGGGTACTACCCTGTGTACCCTAGTGGTTAATACGTTGGGCTGCTGGTGGGGCGTAGTTCTGTTTCCACGTTAAACTGTAGGTCTAAGGTGGAGTGACAAGCTTGACCTTCGTCAGAATGAACAATTAGGGCGGAAGCAAAACCAAGGTTGACCAAGGTTTAAACCAGGGGTCACCAACCTGGGCGGTAGCGCCCACTAGTGGGCTCACATTAAAAGTAATTAAACATTTATTTCATTATTTATTTTATCGATTATGTTGATTTATTCTTTTTGATCTAAGGTGGTCGATAAGCTTTTTTAATTTTCAAAAAATCGTAAAAGTGGGCGGTAAACAAAAAAAAGGTTGGTGACTCCTGGTTTAAACATTCATACTGAAATTGACAATCATTGCCCTCCTATGAGACGGACTACTGTCGTAACACCGCTTCCCGTTGATCAGCGAAGCTAAGCGACGTTGAGTCGAATTGTAGTTGGATGGGAGACTGTTCGCTGCGTCCAGACTACGTAACGACCCTTGGTTCGGACCCTACGTGAAACTGTAGGTCCCCTTCGTCGTATGACCTTAGATGTTGCCAAAGAGGTTAAACAGCCCCATCATTACAATCCTCCCATGCGAGTTTTTTAAATTAGACAGCTCATTCATCAGCGTTAATTATGTCGTCGAGGCGGGTGGACGCGCGTTTGGAATGGCTGGTAATTCCGGATTAGGGCCAGGATCTGTTACATGGTGTACTTTTTTCGGTTGTAACAAACAAGAACAATATAACTTTTCATTACTCTCCGAGAGAAAAGCGAGTTCTGTAGAATATAGCAATTGTAAATAGTAAACGTTAGTTGTAGATTATCGTATATTCATTTTAGTATGAGAGCTCATGAATGAGATGAGATGACTTGGTAATTATTATATTAGACGAGTTTTATTAGGTTGGTATGACGAAACTAGGAAATGAAGGAATGAACTGTAATAAAGGTGGCATTAATGGAGGATATATTTGGTGCCCATTAAGAATGATTGAGAGAGATTTTTAGATAACGATGTAACACCACTTGTTTCAACCAGTAGAAAACGTTTATGCCTGCCAGTCTCAAGTGAAAAGGGAAAGTCCATTATAGTCTTATGGGTCAACTGTTACAGTAGTAACTAAAAGGTTGACAAAGACTTTGCTGTTCATTTACATTCTCATTAAAAATAGTCATAAGTAATAAGCTTGAATTTTCTTTTAGTGAACTGTAGATTTTAATCGATGTTTCTCACATTTTATATCTTTATTTAATTTGAGGGAGTTAATTTCGTAACGTTTTATAATGTCAGACCTAATTGTAAGTCCAAAATTCACTCTTTGTTTACTGAAAATAGTTTTATAAAAACTGTAAATATAATTCCAAATTTAAGAAATTTATTGTTCATTTATTTTTTACTCAATGTTTTTGTAGCCTATCATTTCATAATGGGTAACCTCAGGCCTTTATTCTTTTTCTGTCCACTCTCCTCGTCAGTACTATTCATTTTTGCTCGTGTCGATGTCTGTGCGGGGACTGAATGACCTACTCACGTGAAATGAATCGTTAAATAATGTCCACAAAATGACTTCTTACTAATTTGTAGATATGAGACATTAGAGCCTTCTCCTCGGACTAACTCGAAACACCACTTCACGTTAGAGAAGTGAAGTTAAGCGACATTGGGTCTGGAGAGCAGATATGGGGCTGATTACAAAATTTGCTTATGATTTGATTATGATTAGTGGGGTGCGAATTTTTTTATTTTGATTTGATTATGATTAGTGGATTTGCAAAAATGTTGATTATGAATGGATAATGATTAGTGGGCTCGAAAAATTTATGATTATGATTTGATTATGATTAACATTTTTTATGATTATTACATGGCTTAAAAATGTTGATTAAAATTTGAATTTGTTTGCCACAGTTAAATATGATTAAATTATGATTACCATGTCAGATATTGATTATGCGTATTTAGATATGGAATCGCGAGTAATATAGCAAACAAGCAGAATATGTTAATGAATAAATGTACAATGTATACAGCAGTATTCTAGTATATGTACTATATTTTACACTCAAAAAGTCACAAAAGAAAACATCTTACGTAAAATTATTTTTCCATCATCATATGGTGAAGTTACAATGAACGATTGATATGTTTATTACATTTTACATAATACACTTTAATCATTGAATAATCATTGATTATAACATTCATAATTTTGATTATGAATTGATTATGATTGCATGATCACCATCATAGATTATGATTATTTGATTATGATTAATAATCAACCCCATGTCTGCTGGAGAGTAGTTGGATGGGAGACCGTCCTCCCCATTCAGGTCCTCTCCGTCACATCACCTTTCCACTTACGAAGAAGGTTAATCAAATCCAAGCATTATTATTATTATTATTGTTATTATTTCTCATTCTCAGCTTGATGAATGTCGGGAGACGTAAACCATTCGAGATAAGTTATTATTATTATTATTATATTATTATTATTATTATTATTATTATTATATTATCGTCGTTTCGGAAAAAAGAATTCTTGACCTCATTTGCTGAAATTAATACTAGCGAATACTTGAGTTTGGTAGTGTACAGTTGGTTAAAAAAAAAGTCGCGAAACTGTTTCTCCCTGATAAGCATGGATTTTTATGATATGACGTTTTGAATCAACTGTACACTTTATTCCGAGTAATATGATGTTGGTTGTAATTAGAATACGTGTCTCCTATCCGGATTAATATTGCCTTACCCGCTCAGTGTGAATGAGAAGTGGCTGATAATGTCTTTAGTATTTAATCTTTGAATATTATTTAATATTACTGAGGTCACATCCACAATTCACATTTTCTTCAATCTTTCTTCAATCTTTCTTCAACAAACTTGTTGTTCGCAATAATTTTGGAGCAATTTTGTTCGTAAAGTGAGAACCTCTCCCTTTTTAATAATAATAATAATAATAATAATTGTTTGTGGTTTGTCTTTAAATTATGGCAACATTTTATTCTAGTAATTTTATACCAAGGTTGCCAAAGGAGTTTTAATTTATTTGTATATAATGTTTGTTAGGTAAGTGGTTGAGAGAGGGTGTACTGCGCATAGGGTTTTGTAGTCCCTAATCCCTTCGTTAAAGTAAAGTTTCTTGTCAAATGATTGTAAGAAGGGGTCCCATCCATTGTCAGTTGCGACGTATGATTGTACCTGATTTATCCATCTGTCGTCATAGGTGGTTTTGATGTAGCATTCTTTATAGTACTTCAGGGATGGGTGCGTGTTTTTTTTGAGACATTCCCTTAAAGTTACGTTTGTTTCCGCCCTTTTGGGATCTCATCTCTGTGACACCTAAAATAAATCATTCCGATGAAAATTTTTTCCCGTGACATTTTTATACATATGTTTTTTATCCTTTATTCACTTTTCTTTTGTTAACCATTTTCGAAGCGATAGCTATACTCCTCTTCGAGCTTGAAAACGCTTCTTATTTTATTCCGTACGCAATTTTACGCTATTTAGTGCTTTCAAACATGTTTTAATAAGTAAAAGGAGGCCGTTTGCTTATTCCTGAATCGTTTTAGTCTTGTTACTATGGAAACTTAATCATAGCATCGCACCTAGCATACTTCATACGCAGTTCACTCAATGGCCTCAAAGGTGTAACTATTCTGCCACGTTCCGGGACGTGTAGCTCGTTGAATGATTGCTCACCTTTGAGTTTTATTGGGCTTAGTACTGGTGAATTAAGCAAACACTTATAATGGTATTTTTCCTTCCTTCAACGTTTTTTCAGTTTTTCTGTAGTTAAATTTATCCATTTGTCCATTTTTTATGGAAACTAAAAAAGGATCATTGGTAAAAATAATGGTAAAACTGCGTACGAAAAAACTGTTTTTGTATATTTACCTTTTTCCATGTTTTAAGTTTGTATCGTGAAATTGTATACGTACGTAAGTCATTTATGGACACTTTAAAGCTATTGCAGTATTTTTCATAGGTAAAGTAATTGATATTTTCTTAATTAAATTTTCATAATTCTAAAAGCCATTCACTCGGTTATGAATTCTTTTTAGTCTTACTTTATGATTAGCGGATTGCTTCAATAAATAAATTTTTATTATGATGAGTTTTGAATTATCGTAATAACCTTTCGCCGAAGATGAACGAACAACGCTTTTTTTAGTTGTCAAAGTCGACGTGAATTATAATATTTACGATGTCGTCGTAGCTGTAAGCTGTATGGTTATTTATACGAGTATATTTGACGCTATTTTAATTATGTATCGTTTTAATAAAGAGTTTATGGAATGCGTAGAGCCACTATGGAAATTATTTTGAAACTGCGGATGACGTAGTTTTTGCAATTTATGGTTTTGATCGTAGATTTGGGAACCGTTTTTGCTGGTCAGAAATAAATTCTATAATAATACTAATATACCATTTTCATCTTATATTATATTTTTATTTTTGTCAATATTTTCGAAAACTTTGGCTTTTTCTAATTTATGAGCCTAGAAATATTTCCGTGACCGGACAGCTCATACCAGGACAGCTCATACCAGGACAACTTATACCGGACAACTCAGACCCGGACAACTCAGACCCGGACAACTCAGACCTAGGACAACTCAGACCTAGGACAACTCGACCTAGGACAACTCAGACCCGGACAACTCAGACCTAGGACAACTCAGACCTAGGACAACTCAGACCTAGGACAACTCAAAATAAAAAATTTAGAAATAAGATGCATTTAACAAAATTATATAACCTATTTTTAACCAACGAACCTAAATTAAACCAACCAACCAATGCATTTAAAATTAAACCAACCAACCTAAATCTTATTTATCTTCGGGATAGGTTTCTTACTACCTTTACATTTCTAAAACAGTTAGTGTTCGACCCGTGAACGTGTTCAACCATTGTAGTGATTACCAATTATATTAGCCCTCAACATGCCATGTTATTTGAAGTCTCAGCGTGGTGCTAATAAGCTAGTGGATGACAACAATTATGTATATAATTTTCACAGACGAAATGCAGATAAGTCAAGAATATTTTGGCTATGTGAAGCAAAGGAATGTAGGGCACGTGTTCAGACGATGGCTGTGGATGACCCATTAAAAATAGTAGCTTCAACTGGAGAACACAATCACGGCTCTGATGCGGCTAGAATAAAATCGCGAATCGTCTTCAGTTCTATAAAAGCAAATGCCTTGTCGTCACAGGAGACAGCAAGATCAGTGATTGCAACCGAATGTTGTTCTCTGCGGGATGATACATTGGCCCAACTGCCATCAACATCAAGTCTGGGGCGCAATATTCGTCGTTGGCGACAACTAAATAGCAGTGCTCCCCCGATTCCATCAGAGAGATGCGGTTTTAGTATTCCGGTAGAGTATTGCAAACTCGAATCAGGGGAACCCTTTCCACAATATGATTCAGGGGTAGAAGATGAGGAACGATTGTTAATCTTCGCTTCATCAACAGGACTAGATGATCTGGTTAAATTCCCTAACTGGGCGGGCGATGGCACATTTAAAGTTTGTCCTTCCATATATTTCCAACTGTATACAATCCACATTCAAATAGGTCACTTTAGTGTGCCTACAGTTTTCGCGTTGTTGCCCAATAAGCAGGAAACAACATATGATCGGTTGTTTTCCCAGCTAGTTGCTCTTCAGCCTGATATTCAGCCTAAAAGCTATATGATTGACTTCGAAAAAGACCCTATGAATAGCCTAATTTCAAGAGTTCCTGACAGACCTAACAGGTTGTTTATTTCATTTTTCTCAAAATCTCTACCGAAAAATTGTCGAGCTAGGTCATAAAGTCAGATGTAACACGGATGAAGAATTTCGTCGAAAGATGGTGCTTTACAGCACTTGCCTTTTTACCAGTGACTGATGTTATTGTTGCATTCGAAGAGCTGGCCGAAGACGACAATTTACCACAGGAATTTGTGTCCTACTTTGAAGTCACTTACATCGGAGCCGAAAGAGGAAGAGGCACTCGAAGACGTCGTCTAGCTCCACTCATTCCTATTGACGTATGGAATATTTCAGAGAGAACTTTAAATGACATGGCTCGAACCAGCGCCGGCCTTAGGATATTTCGGGCCCTGTGCAGAGTATACAAGTCAAATTGTTTTTCATTGCTAATCATTTTATTTTAGTAGATTGTTAACAAGTACAACAAGTAAAATTTAACTATACAAGTGCACCTGTAACAGAATACCAACAGACCAACAGCGTTTACTATTATTACTACTCATTACTTTATTATTATCAAATATTTAACCTATCATAATGCAATCATTAAGGCCATGATGGATCGGTGATCTGAAAATAAAAAAATAAATTACATTAATTTACACCAATTTTGGCACTCTGACGTCGATGGTAAGTTTCTGTGAAATTTCCGGGCCCCCCTAAGTTGCGGGCCCTGTGCGACCGCACAGTTCGCACACCCCTAAGGCCGGCACTGGCTCGAACTAATAATAGCCTTGAAGGGTTTCACAATGCCATGGAAAGTTCTGTTTCATGCCAGCATCCAAATATTTGGAAATTAATAACTACACTGAAGAAGGAGGCGACTTTGGCTCAGAAGAAAAAAGTTGATTTCGAGTGGGGAGTTGATATTAATTCCAAAAAAGTTTACAAAGAGTGCACCAAGCGGTTGATAAAACTGCTTGAAAACTACAATTCTTCCGACAAAATGTCTTTCTTGAAGGCTGTTTCATATAACTTGCATGAATTTTAAATGTTTAAATTTAATTTTTAATTTTACAAAATGAATGTTTTCATTAATTTTTTTTTTTTTTTTCTGGTCCTAGGTACGAGTTATCCTAGGTATGAGTTGTCCAATCATAATTTTTATTAGATTTGGTGGTAAATGCATGAATGTACTGTAAATAACTCCTGCTTAAATACTTATGAATTTTTTTCCATCATTATTTTACCAGGATTACGATATCTGACCGACTCTACATTCTATCGAGAAATATATCGTAGGTTAGATTAAGTTAGGTTGTTACGCTGGGTTAGGTTAAGTTGTTAGTGTTTAATAGTGTCAATATTATGGTTTTGTCGATCAGATGGGTATATAGGGTTAGTTTTACAGGCTCAGATTTTTTTTTTGGTGCGCGAATTGGTTGAAAATTAAGATACATCAAATTGTGCGGCTAAGTTTTAACGATTAATGAATGTGGACTGTTCACTTTGTAATTGACTGATTTGTTAAGTAATAAACATTTCTTAAACTACGTCATTCCGGTTTTTTTATTTGTGTGTGTGTGTGTGTGTAGTTTTATAAGTGGGGATCCTTGTGAATATGATATAATTTTGTCAAAGATTAATAGTGTAATTAAAGTTCATAATAAAATTATAACTTTGGTTTGCTTCCCCCCGAATTGTTCATTCTGACGAAGATCAAGCTTTTCACTCCACCTTAGACCTACAGTTTAACGTGGAATCCGAACCACGCCCCACCAGCAGCCCAGCGTCTTAACCACTAGGCCACCCAGGGTACCCATTTATTTACCAACCACTTTCTTTTATTGGACAGCTGGGCTTTGCTGCGCGCCGCCTGCCGTCACCGTGTTTCGATTCCGGGGCCGATGGATTCGTAGTCAGCGATGCTAACCACTACACCACCGAGGCGCATTGTTTTCACATTTTTTATAATTTATTCAGATTAACAGTGTCCCAAGTTATACAAGAATCCATTCTTTCTCACCCATTGATGCAGAAAACTGCACAGTGTTTGAAAATATGAAAATAAAAACCCACTCTAATAGACAGAGTTTATTTCCACAACAGTTTCGACGCCCACTGGCATCCTCCTCGGGTGGATACAGAAAAACGTTTTTCTGTATCCACCCGAGGAGGATGCCAGTGGGCGTCGAAACTGTTGTGGAAATAAACTCTGTCTATTAGAGTGGGTTTTTATTTTCATATTTTGACCTTCACGTAGAAAAAAGTGTTTTTTTGCACTTGCACAGTGTTTGTTTTTCACCTCCGCGAAACGTAAATCGAACCAGTTCTACTGGGTTCTAGTACCCGTACAGAATACAGTTAGTGGGAGGATGGTTGAAACCGTTAAAGTAGCTGACAAATTCTGAATTATTTCGCCTCCGATTTTATTGTAGTCAATAATGTCAAATAAATTAGGACGTGTAAACTCCATTTTAGGCCCTTGGCCCTTAGTGCGAAGTGGTTTTGGCACATCTAATTGGTTTCGCCCGTTCTACACAAGGTTGGCTCATGTTCGAAGATTTACAGCCATTTTGTGAAGATTGTGTGGTCCCATTGACAGTGGAACACGTCAATTGCCGAGTTCCCGGAATTTGAAGACGTATCGTTCCTCATCAATCCCCTCCGTAAGTCTCCTGATGGTGCTGATAATAATAATATAGGAGTTAGCACAATTGGCTCTATTAGTTGGCCTGAGCACTGTACTAGTTTCCGGTCCTCCTGACTGATTTTTATTTCCTCGGTAAAGTTTCTTATTCATAAAGTTTGTCATTTTGGTTGGCAGAATTTGAGTGATCCGATTGTGGTGGATTGTTTGCTTTCTTAAATCGGACTGAAATACTTAAGAAAATTTAATATGTTTCTAACCTCTGTTTGTTGATAACTTTTTATTTTCTTAAGTGTTACGACGCAGAAAGGGTATTTTCCGTTCTATGGCAGATACCAAAATTTATATACGTTTGCATGTTCATTAACTGAGTACCTTTAAGTACGTTTTAAGTTGGAGAAAATAATTTTTATTAAGAAAATCAAACCGTTTTGATTATTTAGTCAGTTTTATTGTTTTGGAAATTGGAAATGTTCTGTATTATTCCACTGAATAAGTTTTACTTTTGTCTCTGCCTCCACATAAATTCCCATAAATAGAAATTTAGGTTAGGTTAGGTTGGTTAGGGTTAGGTTATATTAGGTTAGATGATAATGTAATGTCAGCTAACCTCTCTCAAGTAACAATTAAAATTCACTATTATGTTGTGGTTCATTTCAGCTTCTTTTTTACCAGATCTTAGTGATATATATTTATTAGCCCACGAATAGATGAACAAGACTACTTTGGTAAGAGGGATTTGACTTCCTTCTAGCCATGTATGCTTGCGCCAGCTATTTTTCTCTTCATTTGAATGTAGTATCATAAAACGTTTTTTGCAACATCGTTTTTTAACAGGAGTGATGTCATGCTCTTGACAAAACCTAACTACCTCTATTTCAGACGTTAACTTTTGAACTATTCTTACAATAGCCTATTTCAATTTTCTTCCATCTTATGAGATCTAAGGTAATGAACTTTACGCTTTAAAGGGTTTAGGAACTGCTAACTCGATGGCCTTAGCCTTGGGTCCTTTGTGCGAACAACTAACTCGATACCATTAGCCTAGGTCCTTTGTGCATCACCTTTTTCTTGAGAAAGCAGTAGGGTAGGGCATCGAATATTTCACCATAGAATCAATCTTTAACACATTTATTTAGTCCATTTCGAAATTTTTATTTTATGATGTTGGAATTACGTTTCTCCAAGTTAAAATGTACTGGATAGTAATAGAAAGGTCAAGAGAAGTAGAATAATGTAGGTTTTATTTGATTTTAGTGGCGGTCACAAATCGGTAAAGATTCAGCAGAAATAATGTTTGGTCTTTCGAAATATCTATGGCAAAGGTCTTCAACCCGTGGCTCGAGAGCAGCATGTTGTTTGCGTTGTTTCAAGTGGCTCACGAAATCTCAATAGTAAAAATAAGTGCGAAATGCTTGAATGAAACTGTAATTTTGTCCCAAACGACTAGAATTGTGGTGACTCACTCCACTTCGGACTTTCAGAAGATGGCAAGTAATATACAGTGCAAGGTTTTCCATTAGAGGTACGCAGGCTTCCGGGTTTAAGACTTACATAATATCAATGTTGATTGCCACATATTTTGAACCTTTAAAGTGGCTCATGGCTGAGAAAAGGCTGGGGACCACTGATCTAAGATCCTATGAAGGGGAGGTGGACCTACAGTTTTACGTGGAACCCGAACCACTACCCCACCGAGAAAGATCTAAAAATGCACCTTCACCACTGAAATCAGGAGCCCTAGTCGAGGACTGAATCCAGGACCTTTAGCTTAACAGGCAGGCACTGTACCACTAGACTACCAACGTGGATTACTGAGCGGAAATGTAGCTTATTTACACCGTGGCGAATTTTCGATCAATCGTTCAGTCTTGCAGTATTTTACTCTTTAGTTCAATTCGCTTCTTATTTTAGGTTAATTAAAAGTAAGTTTACTAAAATTTTTATTTTTCTGTAGACTAGTGTTTAATCCCGGGTAAGAATGTTTGATTTCCCGGGAAATGATAAAGCAATTGAAACTAAAGGGATAAATTAAATTAACGTAATGAAACCTGTTCTTTATTGAGCCATTTTGCATAAAATTCGTTAAAGAAATATTAGATCTATATAACCGAAAAAAATTAAGTCGCTCTTTGCTGACTATGAATATTTTGTTTACTGCATGACATTGGCAACTGCATATATATATATATATATATATATATATGGATTATGGAATATGGATTACAGAGGCACAAACATTAATACAAGAACCTCAAACGGAGAATACTAGCGTAAATAGTAGAAAACAAGAAGGCAACCATGAAAATAGACTGAAGTTATTTCCAAATAAGGAGCTTAAACAACCATGAAAGACAAAGGCTTCGAGTAAAAATGGGGAGGAACTGTATGCAGATACTATGTAAGAGGGAATTGGATATATAAGGGAGGACGGTGTATATATGAGCATCCCACTATGTGAGAATTCTACTCTAATAATGGTAACTGTAAATTCGGTAACAGCTACAGATTCTATCACCCCGCTATTTGCAAAAATTACCCAGGACGTGGGACCTGCAAATATGGAAAAAGATGCACTATCATCACCTCTCAACAAACTCAAAGGATAATAGGGAAAACGAAAAGAAACCTATGTATACAAATCGCGAGCCAAATTTTTTCAACATTCCAGACAATACGACTGCTAAGCACATGCAGTCGACAGAGTTGAGAACCCCGGAGCCTAACCGTTTTCTGGCAAGAAACTACCAGAACAGGAAGTGGAAACGGATCTTTCTCGGAGGACCATAGGACTACAAAACACGGGACACTGAAGGATAATGAATTTAGAATGCACAAGGGGCAACGCAAAACTAAGGACATAAATATTGTCCTGGCTAATATTTAAGGGCTAAAACTGAACCACTCACTAAACAAAGTTTCATACCTGAAAATATTTATGGATGAAACAATGGCTGACATCGCCTGCCTCACAGAAACACATCTTAAATATTGCCAAGGAGACTGAAAACTGCGAATATCGCACAGATAAGAGAGAAATACATATCGATAGCTACAACTTACTACGAGCTAATAGAACAGCAAGACGTAAAGGTGGCTGTGCTGCATACGTACGTGAGAGTCATATGGCAGGGACGATAATAAGTAAAGCAGACAGCTTCGTGGAACTTTTAGTAGTAAAAATAGAAAACTAAACGTGGTACTTATAGTCATCGACAGACCTCCAAACACTTCAACTGCAAAATTTTCGGATGCCTTTGCTGATATCAGAAACCTAATAAAGTCCTTAAATTCCCCATCCTCCAATATAATACTCTGCGGAGATTTTAATTTCCCATTTATAAAATACAAAAAGGTGGAAAGAAATATATACAGTATATACACCAGGACAAGCGGGACATAAGAGAAGACCAGGAATAAGCAAAAATGTTGATGGTTTAACAAACGAATTTATGTTAATACAAGAGATAACAGATAACACCAGAAAAAATAACTGCCTGGATCTGGTATTCACGAACAACAGCAACTTCATTGATGACATAAAAATAATCCCAACTATTACCTCAGACCACAACATAATCGAGGTATCAACTAATATAGTGACAGCCTTAAAAAAAATACTCATACTGAAGAAAAGTAAATTTGAGATTTTTAACCTGAACTCCAAGACTATAAAAATTGGGAAGAAATCAGATCCCATATGGCCCAACTACTCGTAGAGTGGAAAACAATTTTAGAGGGTGAAACAACCGAAGAAATGTTAACAACCTTGAAAGAAAAGACGCTGGAAATTCTAGAAAAATATGTTCCGAAAGCACAGCCAAAAAAGGAAAGGAATTTTTTTGAGAGGCAAAAGCGAACAATATTCCACAAAAGAACGCGCGCCACTATCGGGCCCCTAAGGAAAGGAAATAATGAACTAACCGACAATTTAAAAGAAATATCTGAAACATTGAAAGCCCAATACGAATCATTTTTTAGTACCCCAAAAAGTGACAAAGTAGTACCTGACCTTTGAAGAGAAATTACAAGGAGGGTATACAACAGATTTCGATTTAAACCCAGAAGATATAGCGCGAGCTATAGGACAAATGAAATCACATTCAGCTGCAGGTCCGGACAAATGGAACGCCTGAATGATTAAAAACTGTGAAAATGAAATAGCTACACCCCTATACTGGATATGGAGAACATCCCTGGGCACGGGGGAAACACTGAACATCCTGAAAAGAGCGAACATTGTTTTTATATATAAAGGAGCGGGGTAGATCTCAAGCAAAGAACTATAGACCAGTGTCACAGTCACTGACGTCCTATCTTACCAGAATATTTGAAAGAATAATTAGAGAGAAAATCTATAACTTCTTGGGGATACTAGAAAGATTCAATGAGAACCAACATTGATTCCGATCAGAAAGATTATGCCTAGCACAACTAATAGAGCACTATAACAATATTATAGACGCACTTGAAACCAGTGAAAACTACGGCGTTATCTACACGGATTTTGCTAAAGCGTTCGACAAACGTGACCATGGTATAATAACACATAAAATGAAACATATGGGAATGACAGGCAAAGTGGGAAAATGGATCTACAATTTCCTCCGATAACGTCTGCAGGTCTAAAAATCTAAGGTATGTCATCAGAATCCGAAAGGAAAATTGCTTGGTTGTCAGGGAGCCAAGACTATGAATTTAACCAGCTTCCGAAGGAGATCAGGAACATTACTGGTGTCAACGTAAAATTAAAAAAAAAGACTAGACGCCTGGTTCAGGACGGTATCAGATAAGCCGAGTGTGCCTCGCTATGTGCGATGGAAATCACAAGAGAGTAACTCACTCTTCCACCAGGCCAGGCCTAGAGGTGGGGCCACCGGCTTGACCTTCGTGTGAAGAGAGACCAACAAACAGAACTGTTTCGAGGCTACGAGGTTACAGAAAAACTTAAGTAAAATAACTGAAATTTAAACTTTAGATTTTGGAATAAGCATTAAGTACGTAAGGTGGTAAAAATTTGCTTATTATATTGTTTTTGACATCTATTTATATTTATTTTTTGGAATAAATTTTTTTTCACGTGTACTTTTAAGAAATACAGAGCATCCAAAGAAGCCTCACGAAGTCTGTTACGAATCAAAAACGTTTAAAAACGTTTTAAATTGTGAGGTGAATGTCACTGTTGTAATATTATTCAGCGAAAAGGTTTAGCATCAAATTTATTATTTGTGACGGTTTTTTCCAATTTTCATAATTTTAAATTTCATTTCCTGAGATCCCGGGAATTCCCGTTCCAGATATTAAACACTATTGTGGACCTCTTGAAATACAAATTTAAAATTTTGTATTTTAATTTTTGCTTTCGGGGTTCATCATAAAATAATTACATAATTAACTTGGTTTAGAACAATTAAACAATTATTTTAAGAGATGGGGTAACCAGTGGCGGGGCGTCTCGGGGGCTAGGAGGCAAGTGCCGCAGGGCCCGAGCTCTCAAAGGGTCCAAGACGTTGAGGTCCCTTTAAGGCCCGCGCTTGGGGGCCTGGTGGATGTTTTTTCTGCATGTTTACTAAAATTTTAAACTACCAATTTTCTTATAATCTCGGTATAAATTTTGTTATAAAATAGCAATACGCACTATAATTATGTGTATACGGTAGTAAAGGTATATATACTGTACATGTATGTATAATAAACATGCGTTTGGGTTTTAAAATTATATTATCAAGGTGCGAAAAGCATATTCACAACCATAGGGTACCATATTAAATAAATAAAAAGGTATTGAGTTAATTTTTACTGCAATATATTATCAATTTATCATATTATTGACATCTAGAGACCAAGGAGGCCAAAGAAAGCTTGTCCCAGGGCCCGGGAGAACCACGCTCCGCCACTGGGGGTAACCATTTAACATAGTTATCTTATTGTGTTTACCTTAAAATATAATCAAAGCCAACGGATAATGCCGCTATTCACGTAATGCATAAGAAAGAATAATAACATTACGTATAGTTTTAAGGAAAGGATTCACAGCATTGATTTTTCAAATTGTTTTTTACAAGTTTCTTAATAGTAGTTAATTTAAAGAATATTATCATCTGGACTCTGTTTTTCCCACTCATTTTATACATACTGTCGATAGTTTAACAGTAACTAATGTTAAATTTCAACTTTCTGCTAATATTATACATAGGTCTCTGTATATTTTTTAGGAACAAAACAGGAACGCTAGAGCAATGGCAATGTTCTGAAACCTCCTAAGTAGTAAAAATATAAATTTACAAAAGAGAAACTAAATGTCTAATGTAGGAAATGTCTACTAGCGTTTGAAATGTAGTTCTAATTTATTTTGTACGACTGTGCCGACACTAATTAAAGCGAAAAAATCAAAACACTAAATTTTGGCGAGCTGGATCTTGCGAGTTTTTGGTACATCATCATCAACGTACAAATATTTTATAGTGATTGTCGTAAGGCAGAATTGATCTTTGATATAATTTAGATTATTATTAAGATAAAAAGGCTAGATAAAGATTTTTAACTAAGAAACCTTTTTTTAATCAAAAATATATTTCTTATATAACCATTTATTTCTTCTTCAAAATGGCTACTTAAAATATTGTATCACATACAGATATTGAAATCTGGCTTATATCACGTTTTGAGAATGTTGCTTTAGAAGAGAATATCGCGGTTAGAATATTTTTGGACTTAGGGTATTTATATATATATTTATTCATTTCCATTTCAGTAAACATTAAAGGATAAATTCAAAGTCACTTATTCAAGGATAAACGCTGTTAAAGAACAGTAATTAGATCTTAAATCAAGAAAACCCGTGAAAATTTAGTACACTGAAGTACCTGCATCTGAAAGAAATAATTATTGTTTATTCACAGATGACAAGAAATTAACTTTTATTATAGATAATAATAATGAACATATTTGACATTAAATGAAACCTTTATAATGACTTTTATTTTCTTAATGTAGATGCTAATTAAGGGTGGTATGCGTTTAAAACAGCAAATTAATAACAGAATTCAAAGTACAGAAAATAACATATGAATGAAAGCTGAATGAAAAGACGCTAAGCCTAAATTTATCACAGAAAATAGACCTTTACTGGTCTTATTATCGCTTTGTACCTTCACTCTAAATGTCTATACATGGATTATTCTTGCACGTTAACCACTGAATTAAAAAATTCTTCTAAAATAATTTTGTAGAAAATTTATAAAACAGTTAATTTTTACTTAAGTATTTATGAAAATTACATAAATTTCATAAACTCTTCATACATAGCTATAAGCTTCAGTTAAAGATGTTTGATGGGTTGCTTAACCTCCTCCGCAACATCTAAGGTCATATAACGGGGGGGGGGGGGGGACCTACAACTTTACCCGAGATCCGAACCACAGGACGCTCATAATCTCGAAGCAGAGGATGGTCATACCCATCCAAATAAAAACACAGACCCAATATTGCTTAACTTTGCTGATCGACGGGAAGTGGTGTTACGGCATTGGCCACGACGTAGCACTTTTAGGTATAAATGTTTCTTATTTTGTTTGTCTTCTTTTGTAGTTTAATGTTTTCTTAAACAAACAAAAGGCATTAAAGTTTTAAATGAGTCTCTTCCTATTCTCAATCATTTCCATTTCAGTCTTCGTCCAGGAATGATAAATCCGAGAGTGGGAATTTCAAAGGAGTCAATTTTCAGATCAATCCATTTCTATTTGCATTGTAAGATTGCCCTCTTTAGGTTAGCTTTCTCATAGAAAATACCCCTCGGGCCCGCAATTCCGTCAATGCCCTCTTTTTGAAAATCTTTCCCAAATCAGGAAAAACTTCTCCCAATTCTGGAATGGTAATGATTGAAAATGGGAAATAATCATTTGAATATAGTCAAAATTAATATTCTTAATTTGAAATGAGAATTAGCGAGAAAAATCATAATTGAAAACAATGAAAGAATATTATTAAAAAAAAAATCTTTTCACCTCGTATAAAAAGTTCATTCAAAAAATCACCACAAAGAAACACAATATTTGATAGTAATTTATAGAAATTAGTTTAATATCTAATTATTACTCATTTTCTTAATTATATTCTTAATTTTAGCGTAGTTTATTTTCTTTTAATAAAATAATTAATGTTTAACTCTCTTAAAAAAACCCACAACCTCTGAATTTATTTAAATTGTCATTCGAGCTTAAGTAAACTCCGAATCTTTGGAAGGTTACAGTAACTCTGAGCATGAATGGAATCGAATGAATTGTAAGCTTTTTTATCATAAGAAAGTAAAAACGCACTGAAGATAACTGGAAAAATAGAGTTTAGTAATTATTAGTAAACGAAAGTGTAAACTGATTTCATAAGCATATTATTGCGCGTAAATTTCTAAGGGGAGTAAGGGGGAGGACGATCCCCTTCAAACTTGGGAGCGGACGCTTTTGGGGTTCCTGTAACTTCTTTTGAGTCGGTTTGTGATGATGGGTCGTTGGATGCGGAATTCTGAACGTTTTGGCTTTCTGGAGGTGCGCTTTGTTGGATTTGTTGCGATCGAAGAACTTGTTGTAATGTTAACAATGGTGGATGAATTCGCTGCGGTTGTGCATTCTCTCGCGCTTGATTAGGCGAGTGCGGTTGTTGTTGTTGTTGTTGTTGCTGCTGCTGCTGCTGCTGCTGCTGCTGCTGCTGCTGCTGCTGCTGCGCTTGCGGTTGAGGTTGTATAATCTGCCCAGACCAGATGGGTAACTGTTGAGGAGCGGCATAAGACTGGTGCGAGAGGGGAGTTTTGGTATCGCTGTTAAACTGAACGGAATATATGGAAGCATTTCTTTGGGTCGAAGAAAGCCTCCTTGGTGCATTTTTCTTGACTAACATACAGACGAAAATTGCCACCAACGAGGTGATTCCTGCGGAAGAATTAAGAATGCGGAGATTTAAGTCAACTTTAAATCATTAATAACTTTATTCCTTTCCAATATTTTGGAAATAAAATTAAACAAGCTCATAAATTGATAAACGGCGAGAACGAGGTTTATATCAATTAGTAATACTTATACGTCTTTTGACTCATACGATTATCGTTTTTATAAAATAAGAAATCACATCCTATCCTATCCTATTTCAAAACCTAAGAATGTTAAGCATCAAAATTTAAGATGATATTTTTATTGTATGCGACGCATGTTTTGTTTATTTTAATCTTACATTAAGCTTTCGTTTAGTTTAAGGTTAAACCATATTTATCGAACGAGTATTACGTTGAAATTACCAACAGCTCAAGAATAGTTTTTTATCTCCTCGTTTCCATAAAGTAAATAGCAGATCATTAGGAATTGTAAGTCATTTACGCATATTAAAACAAAGTTTTACTACATAAGTTGATAAACTGTTCGTCTTTTAACTTCTCACCTGCCGCTACCATAATGGCAATCATCACCCAATCGCCACCGCTAAAACTTTCTCCGAAATCTCCCCATTCTTCATCCCCTTCTTCGTCTCCTTCTTCATCGTCGTCTTCTTCTTGGTCGAAAACGTGAGTTTGGAGGATGATGATTCCGAAGGCGATGATGGTCAAGCCAAACAAAATTACGAAAAGGAGGTGTTTTCTGGCCACCCGCCAAGGGCCCACCTGAAAATGGAGAATGAATCAGAGGTGCGGACGCAACGAAAACAAACAATCAGTCCTTCATGAAGACTTCTTTTACAATTATTTGGCAATTGCCGAAGTTTTATTAATGATTAGTTAAAATCCTGGTATAGATACACGAGAGGAATTCATTTAGTGAATGCTGAAATACTGAACAAATGAATCACCAACTTAAATTGGTCCCATCACTGCAAAATGTAGATATGATAGTTTATACAACATCATGCACAGTCTGGTCAGACAAATTTTGGGGAATCACGCAGAGTATGTTTATTTGTTTCATAGCAAATCAAAGGACTGTGGTACTTCACGGAAAATCAGTAAATTAATTTAGAACATATTGCTTCATGAAATTGAATTAAACAATTCATTAAAATTACCCAAAAAAGTGAATTTGGCTTTCGTTATTGTTGATGAATGCTGCTACAAGAGCATTCGCGAAATCTGAATTTTATGCTTTATGGTTTTGTTAGTTCCACACACACACACACACACACATATCTATCTATCAAGAATATAGTATAGTGACCTAGTGTAAAAAATAATGATGATAAAAAGAATGATTTCATATTTCTTAAACATGAAACTTTTTCCTATATCGAAAACAAACTTAACTTAAAGTTATGAATAACACTCCCTTGTGCGTTTTGCACATGAAAATTAAAAAGTTGAGAAATTGCTGTACATTTAAGTAACCGTGAAATAGTTCTATATTGACAAAAACACAAATAAATAAATAAATTAATAAATAAAACAGATGAATACGTTAGTCCTTGAAAATAATAAATAAATGGTGTGTTTGTTGAGCAAAAATCTTTATATTGATAACTTTAATCCTCAGAGATGTCCTCGAGCATTTTATCTCAATAATCGCGTGTTTTGGAGACGATTGAAGCATGAATGAACGTGACGAATATCTCTGCATGATGTTGTCTGATCGGAAAACGTCCTTTCATCGGGATTTTCATGCACTCCTCACACATTTCTGTAGATTTTATCCGAGAAATAATTTCCGATTTCAACTGTCCATTATTTTTATTTTCTTTAATGAATAAATTCACTGGGGAACACAACTTTTGGTGACTTAGATGTTAGACCTGTTTCTGGGTATATTGAGGTCGCTGATTCTAAAAATGACATTAGTTTTTCTCCATCAGCTCTGCTTATCAAGATATGATATATATCTATATATATTTCTATATCATGTATGTAATATTATATAATTGCTGACTGGCAATCACTGTTGTTGTCAATTGAATACAAAAGTATGATGAATGTCAGCAAAAATAGTGTATTAACATCAAACAAGCATAAGGTACGAAAAATATTTATTAAATTAGCGGCGGCGGGCCAGAGCTGGGCACTTCCGCAAACACTTCCGCAAACCGCAAATTCCGCAGTTGCGGAAGATGTTTTTCGTTTGCGGATTTGCGTTTGCGGCAAAGTCATCGCAAATTAGTGAATTTGTGTTTGCGGATTTGCGTTTGCGGAAGTGATTTTGAGTTTGCGGATTTGCAATCGCAAATCCGCAAACTCAAAATCACTTCCGCAAACGCAAATCCGCAAACGCAAATTCACTAATTTGCGATGACTTTGCCGCAAACGCAAATCCGCAAACGAAAAACATACTTCCGCCATTGCGGAATTTGCGGTTTGCGGAAGTGCCCAGCTAATATTAATAAATTCAAACAAGCTTGAGACACGAACGGCAAAAAAAGTTCTTTCATTGAGACATCTCACATAAACCGCGTTTCTGAGATTTCTTGCGATGAGATGTGCCAGGACATTCGCGTTGGATGCTCCAGCAGTAATCTGCCATCATGTGAGTATCCCATCGTCCGCGGTACCGTTCTTCCATGGTCCTTAGTTCTTGGTAAAATCGTTCACCCTGTTCCTCGCTTAGATCACCGAGGTTATCTGGGAAACGATCCAAATGACTGTGGAGGTAATGCAGTTTGATGCTCATTTTACAGCCAAGTTTACAAAAAGAAGAGAGCATATTCTCCACTAATTCACCGTAGCTATCGGCCTTATAGTTCCCAAGGAAATTCTTCACAACCATACTAAACGATGACCACGCACGTGCCTCAATGTTGTCCATTGAATCTTGGAAACGCGGGTCTTTCATGAGTTCCCGGATTTGCGGTCCATCGAAAATACCTGCCTTCAGCTTTTCCATGCTCAGCGCAGGAAATTTTCTACATATGTAGCCAAAACACGTCCCATCTCTGTTCAAAGCCTTTATAAATTGTTTCATCAAACCTAGTTTGATGTGCAGTGGTGGCAATATGATCCTAACGGGACTCATCGGACCAAATTACACGTTTCCAATCTGCCGCAGTCCAGTTTTTGTGCCTCTGAGCCCATTTATAACGTGCCAATTTGTGACTTGCTGTTAACAGCGGCCTCTTCCGTGGTACCCTGCTCCAGATGTCCATCGCATGCAGTTCTCGTCGCAATGTCCGTTCGGAAATTGGTCGCTGGAGAACCTCATTGGTTTCTTGGAGCAATTGTTCTCTGGTTTGAAAACGATTTGCAGTTACTAGACGAGAAACATGGCGGCGGCCCCTATTGTCGAGAATTGTTTTCCGGCCACAGTTACGCCGTCGATTGTCAGTTGATTGCGAACTACACCACTCTTTGTAAACTCGCTGGACAGTACGCATTGACACACCAACAAATTGGGCTACTTCAGACATTTTGTGTCCGTGGGCTCTGCCAAACACGATGGCTCCTTTTTGCCACTGAGTAACGTCTGCCTCACGACCCATTTTGCAGACTATATCCAACACACACTTTGTTCTTCACCACCTCACGAAACAGATCTGATCCTGTGTGCTACGTCACCGCTACTTGTCACTTACCAATGCTACATCAGCGCCCTCTGTGTGACCTTGAACTTCCTACTATCGGTGCTATTAGGGGTGACTAATTTTTTGTCCGGTGTGCTTATAAAGCATGGGTACTTGGTGTACCCGCTCTGCTGGCTCAGGAGAAAATTCACCATCTTCAGATCCACACAGATCACCCATTGGTGGTCTCGGTATGATATCTTTTCTAGGACTAGGGCGACTGTCCCGTGCTCTTCTCTCATACCGACTGAGTGACCAATTGGGATTGATCTGTATCTGTTGCCGTTGTGTAGAAGAACACATTTTAGGCTCCGTTTGGAGCTATCTATGAATAACCGCCATTCACTTGGTGTGTATTCCGATATGCCCATTTTCATCAGCAATCGGCGCACATTGTTGCAGAAAACTAAATCGTTCTCTTTTGAGAAGAAGGGCAGTAAATCCTTTTCTCTGTCGCGATATAACGTGATTTTGGTTCCCGGCAGCAGTAAATTTTTTTCTCCCAGCCTGGAAGCTAACAATTCAGACGATTTCTTCAAAAGACTTAAGTCCCTTATGAGGTCGTTTAATTCGTGTTGACTAAAACCTTCTGCAACTGATGACGGTCCTTCGAAATCACTGTCATTTTGCCCACATATGCTTTCTTTGTCAGTAGCAGATTCATCATCTTCTTGAGGGAGCTCTGGAAGATGGCTGAATGATGGGACAGGTATCTCATCTGAATGTGAAACAGGCCGTCTAGCTGAGTCTATGTCAGGATACGTCCATTTACTCCGGTTACGTCCATTGATGCCCTTTATATTCACCAAACAAAAGTAACAGTCATCACTGTGGTTTCTCTGTTCTCTCCATACCATTGGTATACCAAATTTCAGGCACCTCCTCTTTCCGTTGGTCCATTGTCGCAGATGCTCCGTACACGTTTTACACACAACATGAGGAGCCCATGGCTTATCTTGGTCCCCTAGTTGTACTTTGAAATAGGCAAAATAAGCTTTTTTCACAAAATCAGTAATAGTTTTTCTCTGTTCAATGAACGTGTACTCTCCGCAGATAAAACAAAACACATCTGGATGATTTAAACACTTTCTTCGTGATGAAGCCATGTCAACACCTGTAACAGGAAAGAATTCACGTTAGTACATGTACAATACACATGCAAAACAGCAACATCAGCAAAATCATAGCTACAATTTAATTATACAGATGCATTTAGATTTACGAGCAACTCATAATACCGTTCCAGAAGGGTAATAAAGCAGGTAATGACGTATGCAATATCTCAAAAACTAGAGCTGCTAGAACAAAATGGATGATATTTTCTGAATCAGTGGCATGAAAATATCCAGAATAAGGTCTAAAATCTCAGGCATCAAGAAAAAACATTTTTTTTTTTTGTTCCCCAGTGTATAATAATTAGCAGCAAGAAACGGTTTCTTCTATGAAATGAACTTCGTGTCTTGTCATTTAAACAAGAGCAATTTTGTGTGCACTTCTGTATAGATTATAAGACAATTACCCTTGAGAATAAAAGGAACATCTGGAAAATTACTTGAACAGTCGGATTTTACGTGCAAGAAAAACCCTATGTTTTAGTTTTGCGCCGCACATCGGAGAGTTTGTTGGACTACCCCAGACCGCGAAAAATGTCACCATAGTTGGTACCTGTGATAGAATAATACTATTTACCGGCGAGGTCGAGTAATTAGTCACTCAAACTGGTGAACCAAATTTTGTTAGACAGTTCAATAAGAAACGAACTATCAACCTGGACAGACATCATTGATCACGGAAGGAACGCGAATAACTTTTATTCACCAGGTGAGGTTCAGTTCACGTACAAAGCTTGCAAACATCACAAATAATGTAATGTTTTTACAATGAATAATAGCTCAACTTGGATGAGTGCAGATAGCGAAAAACTCTGTTTGCAGCCGCCAGTATAAAGCGAAGATCGAAATGAGCCGAGAAGACGGTTCTTGGATCAAGTTAATCAAGCATTTTAGAATCCTGTTTACAGTTCAATATATATATATTATTGTTTCACTATAATGGTGCTGGCGGCGATTTGGATTACTGGAAAAACCAACCTGGTATTCATTGAGGGACGTCTTAATTCTATTAAGTACGTATCCATTCTCGAGAATCGTGTCATTCTTTCCCACAGATGCTCCAAGAAAATTGTACCACTTCCAAAACCATCACTTAATGCAACAGATAAAAGCGTCTATAGGTTCTTCCCTGGTCACCAAGGAGCCCTGCCATGCACCCTACTGACACGTGAACCGTCTTGGAACACTTGTTCGTCAACTTAGAGACTGAATCTTTTCTCCTATACAATTCTGAGCAGCTCCAAAGAGTATTTTAGCTTAAATGGCAGAAACCTGGAGCATGCTGTGATACAGAAACCCACTTTCTTTATTCTAAAATGTATCCTAGCTCACCATGAGGCCCTTGAAGTAGCTACTAAACATCAGTTGATCGGTTTTTGCATGCCACATGCATGTGGTTTTCCTCAGGGTTCTGTCCTGTCATCCACTCTCTTTCTTTTATCCTATGCCGATGATTCCACCCGCTTCACAAAGCGCCCCTCTCAACAGTTGGCGCACCTGACCTCTGATCTTTCTACTATCTCTGACTGAGGCGAAGAAAACCTCGTGGTTTTCAGTGCCTCAAAAACTCAGTTCCTTCATCTCTCTATTCGTCAAAATCTTCCATACGACTATTCTTTTATTTCCAACAATACACAGCTCAATCCTTCCTCTTCTCTTAACATCCTGGCTGTTTCCTTTTCTCATGATCTTTATTGGAAAGATCACGTGCACTCTCTTTCTAAAACAGCTTCGAAGAGGTTGGGTGTGTTGTGCCTGCCCCGCAGTTTCTTCACCCCCACTCAATGGCTATCTCTGTACAGAGGTCTTGTCCGGCCCTGCATGGATACGCTTCTCATCTACTTGACCTCGACCGGGCGGAATCACAGACTTTTCGTCCCATCAATTCCCCGCATCTTAGTACCGACTGTCTTCAATCCCTCTCTCTTCGCCGCAATGTTGCCTCATTTTCTCTTTACTGTCGCTACTATAACAGACACTGCTGTTCTGAACTCTCTAACTGCATGCTCCTCCTTTAAGGAGAGCGTGCAGTACCAGACTTTCGACACATTCTCATTCCTTTTCAACTCACTAACCCCAGGGTTAATCGGTATTCTCAATTTTTCGTCTACTCAACCGGTCAACTCTGAAACAACTTTCCTGAATCCATCTTTACCTCTATCTACTCGTATAACTTACAATCTTTCAAACGTAAAGTGTCCAAGCTTCTCGAAAACTTTGAACCTTGATTTCGGTTTTTTTCTTCTCCTGTCGGGGTGGGGCGTTTTTGTGGGAGTTCGCCCTTGGCCCTTCCTTCATTCCTGCATAAAAAATCAACTGCGCATGCGTTAATTCAGAAAAAACTGACGAACATTTTCATTATTTGTGGATATATCCATCCATCTATCCATACATACATATATAAACAAAATCTCGTTTCCCTGTGGATTGGGTTGAGAAGGCACGTGGCTAAATTCCACAACTGCAGTTATTGCCAGAAGAGTTGAAACACTTTAGAATTTTTTGGAATGAGAGCGGTAGTAACAGAAATTACCTATAGCGTCACTGATGTATTTTGAGTACTGATAATGAATTAGTCACACTTGCCGAGATTTGTGAACATCCTCTAAAAGAATTGGTGTAAATATTATTTGCTATTTTAGTTTTAATATGTGATACTTTTTCAATTTTTGCAGTTTCTTTGCGAGTATATTTAAACTACAAAATGGTATGAAATTCAATACACCAACGGCATATAATTACTCAGAAGTAGCATGCACGTTTCATTTGACTTCATCAACCAAGCTTAAAATACTCATTTCTAGGGTGATGCAACTCTTTTGTAGGGTGATGCAACTCTTTTGGCCAAAGATGCTTTCTTTTAATTAAAGCCTATGCAGGAAATAAAAGAAGGAGCCTTATAAATATAAATTTAAAGTAATTTAAAGCTCGCTAACAGTGACACAAAACAAAAAAGATAGATTCTGAGGCGATGCAAGTATTTTGGCCAAAGCTGTAATGGCTGTATGACAGGGATGTGGCAGCTGTAGACGCAAAATTATGTCAACATAAAATTAATGGAACGTAATGCTTTGTCACATTCAAAATCTATATAAAATTTTTAGTTAAATTGAACTAGTTTCGTCAAACTTACATAATTTCGGCTCAGTACCCACAAATGTGCTGATTTTATTCTGGCACTGATTTGTGGAATATTGAGTATGTTTTAATAAGTCTTTCCGTAATCTACAGTACACATACTGTAAGCTTCAAAAGTAGTAAAGACGTGTGGATGCAATCAGTTAGTTAAATAATAATAATAATTAATAATAATAATAATAATAATAATAATAAATAATTAACTATTACAGAACATAAACAAATGACCGACAAGTTATTGACTGATCACGATCTTTCAATTCAGTAAATGAATTATCTCCTTGAATATAAATTTTCACTGTTGAACTGTAAAAATGAAAAAAACATTAAGCCTTGACAGTGAAATTGACAGACCTTCACACGACGAACGTGTTTTGTTTTGACTTTTAAGGTTTAATACCGGTTTTTATTTAACTTTTACATCAATTAATTATTTTAAAGATAAAAATTCAATTCTAGAACTGCAATGAGAATTCAAATAAAAAAATCACACACACATATATATATATATATATATATACAGGGCGTCCCAAAAAAATGTATACACACTTTAAATAATTATAAAGGCAGTGTTTATTAAAATACATTTCATTTTCAAAATGTAATAGAATCTACAGACATTATTTAATTGTTTTGTCAACGCCTGTTTTCAAACTGACGTCCGTTCTGGTCCAGGCACTGCTGATAACGCGAAGCAATGGAATCGCAAACATCACGAAACATTTCGTTTGGTATTTGTGTGCATTCTCGTTCAATGGCTGCTCTCAATTCAGCGACTGTTGCAGGTTTTATAGCGTAGACTTTGTCTTTTAAGTATCCCCATAAAAAAAAGTCTAGTGGTGTGAGGTCTGGTGAACGCGGAGGGTATTCTACGAAACCCCTTCGTCCAATCCACATCCACATCGTGCCAAGTACCACTCGCAATACTCCACTCTTCGGTCCGGATCATCATCATCTTCATTAATAGCATGGACTAATCTTGGAATGTAACTTTTCCATTGACAGCGCTTCAAAATGCGTTGGACTGCGTTGGACAGACGATTCTGAAATTCCTACCTCACGACTCGCTTGCCGCACAGATTTTCTTGGACTTTGGTGATACGTTTCCAGTACTCTTTCTTGCTTTGTGGGGCTTGTCGATGTCCGTGGTCTTCCGGAACGCTTCTTGTGGACATTCTGAACAGTTCCATCGGCTTCAAACTTATCTCTAATTCGAGTGATGGTAAGTCGCGTTGGTGGATCTGTTTGAAACTCCCTCCTAAACTGTCTTTGCACTTCAACTGCGTTTTCACACTTCCAGTAGCATTTTAGAATGAATTTCCTTTGTTCAAAGCTTAGTCTGACTGCCATTATTAATTCTAATGGGTTTAACTTGGAAAGAAAGAAACATCAATTGAGCTATCAGCTGTTAAAGTGTGTATACATTTTTTTGGGACGCCCTGTATATATATAATACGGAAGGAAGGCACAGATGAAAGAAAAGAAATAAGTAAAAGTTGCGAAGTGGTCAAACTGTCCAACGAGTGAAATGATAAAAAGATAACTAAAAACGTAGAAAATAAACAGCCAAAGAAAAATAATGATAATACCAAAATTAAGAACTTTGAAAATAATAAGAAAACAAGAAGTAGAAGCGTAGAAAATATCGTATGTAAATACTACGCGAAAGGGAACTGCAGATATCGGGATGGGCAATGCATATATGCACATCCCACGTTATGGAACACGCATTACACAAGTGGATACTGCAAATTTGATAAGAAATGCAAGTTCCACCATCTTACGGTCTGCAACACCTATGCAAGATATGGGAGATGCAAATACAGAAAAAAAATGCCGTTACCACCACCACCCTCAAAGAAACGCAACGAGTGAACAGGAAAAACGAACATCAAAGAAGAGTGCCAATTTTTTAGACGCAGCCAACACAATTCAGCTGCTAAATACTATCCAGCAATTACAAAACCAGCAGACAAATATAGGAATCCGAGAGCCGGACAGAAGGCACGCACAAAGGCACTTCATGCGTTATCGGGACAACAGGTACCGACAAAGATAAAAAGAGGTAAATTCTCGGAGAACCACAAGGCAACGAAACTGGCACCCCCATTGGAAAACAAATCGGAACCACCTGTATGCGAAAACGAAAGAGAAAAAATAAAAATAATCCTAGCCAACATTCAGGGCCTTAAATCAAACCATTCCACGAACAAAGTTTTATACCTGAAAGGACTCGTGCAAGAAGCCGGAGCAGACTTTGCATGCCTCACGGAAACTCATCTAAAGGACTGCCAGGCGAACTGTGAAAATTGTGAGTCCTGTATTGACAAAAAAGAAATACAAATTGACAACTATAACATCCTCCGAGCCGACAGAACAGTGAGACGTAAAGGAGGATGTGCTATTTACACACGCGAAAGGCATATGACAGAAATGACTACAAGTACCTCAAACAGCTACGTAGAATGTGTAGCAGCAAAAGTTGAAAAATTAAATATGGTACTAATTGTAATGTACAGACCCCCAAAACACCAACCTCAAAATTTTCAGATTCTATTACAGAGGTAAGAAACTGGGTAAAAGATCTACACTCTCTAACCCCAAATATTTTTCTGTGTGGTGATTTTAATTTCCCATTCATGAAATATAAAAGGATAGGAAAAAATATATGTATACACCAGGACAAGGGGGGCACACGAGAAGACCAGGAGCAGGTAAAAATGCTACTAGCTCTAGCTGATGAATTTATGTTAACGCAAGAAATAACAGAAAACACAAGAAAAAACAACTGCCTAGATTTGGTATTCACAAACAACAGTAATCTAATTGATAATGTAGAAATATCCCCAACTATGATATCGGACCACAACATCATTGAAATAACAACTAATATAAAGGCAACAGGAAAGAAAAGAACACACACAACAGAAAGAAGGAAATTCGAAATTTTTAATTTTCACTCCAAAGCTATAAACTGGGAAGATGTGACATCGAGCATGGAAATAATAGATGGGAAAACCATTTTCAAGGCCAAGACAACGGAGATGCTAATGACGTTAGAGGAGAAGACGTTAGAAATTGTGGAAAAACATATCCCAAAAATACAACAAAGAAGAAAGAGAAGCAGGTTCGAGAGACAAAAGAGGGCATTGTTTCGAAAGAGAAAAAGAGAGAGTGCAAAATTAAGTAACTGTAAAGATAACATCAGAAAAATATTAAACGATAAACTGCAAAGTATCGATGACGTCTTACGGGAACTAATCGAGAAGCATACAGAAAAAGAAGGTACTAGTGTCTCCTAGCAACTGATACAATGAGCAAACCAAGAAGACGACGCTATAGAAGCGATAAAGGCTAACTCAAAGTACTTCTATAATTTCGCAAAAAGAAAGTCGAAAAACCATGCGACTATCGGACCTTTAAAAAACGAGAACAGTGCTTTATCTGATGATCTAACAGAAGTAGCTGAAATATTAAGAGCCCAGTACGAATCATCTTTCAGTATCCTAAAAACTGACAAATTGATATGCGATAGAAAAGCGTTCTTTGAAAAGGAACTACAAGGGGAAAGTATAACGGATTTCGACTTTACGACGGATGATATTACACAAGCCATAGGGAAACTAAAAACACACTCAGCGGCAGGACCGGATAAATGGAATGCCACACTGATCAAAAACTGCAAGAATGCAATCGCTGATCCCCTATACTGGATATGGAGACGATCACTAGACACGGGAGAAATACCGGGCATCCTGAAGAGCGCGAACATAGTCCTAATATATAAAGGAGGAAATCGATCCGAGGCCAAAAACTATAGGCCAGTGTCGCTTACATCTCATCTCACTAAAATATTTGAAAGAATAGTTAGACAGAAAGAAAATCTATGACTTTTTGGAAACTCGGAAAAAATCAATGATAACCAACACGGGTTTCGGTCAAGCAGATCATGCCTATCACAACTAATGGAAGGCTACAACAACATTATTGATGCACTTGAAAGTAATGAGAACTATGATGTACTAATTGTACTATACACAGACTTTGCTAAAGCGTTCGACAAGTGTGACCATGGAATCATAAGGAACAGTATTAGCTCCACTACTCTTCATAATCATGCTAACTGACATAGATGAGGACGTTACCAGAGACAGCACAGTAACATCCTTTGCGGATGAGACAAAGATCAGTAGAAAAATAAGAAACCCAGAAGATATAGGATCTCTACAAACCGACATAAACAGAATCTACAAGTGGACGGAAGACAACAATATGAAGTTTAACATCGAGAAATTTCAGCTGTTATGGTACGGAAAAAGAGAAGACCTAAAATCCATGGAATATTATACCCCAAATGGACAGGAAATTCAGAGAAATTCCAGAGCAAAAGATTTAGGGATTGTAATGACAGATGATGCGAAATTTGAAACAAAAAATAAGATAACAGTAAACAGAGCAAGGAGAATAACGGGACAGATATTGAGAACCTTTAAACGAAGGGATAGGAATGTAATGATTCCTCTACTGAAAGCACTGATCATACCCAAATTGGGATACTGCTCGGTCCTAACATCCCCATATAAAAAAGAAGACATTAGACAACTGGAAGGGATCCAGAGAAACTTCACAGCCAAGATCAATGGGTGCAAAGAACTAAATTACTGGGAAAGGTTACGCGAACTAGACCTATATTCACTGGAAAAGGGAAGAGAGAGATACACCATTATTTACACTTGGAAAATAATGGAGAAAGTAGTCCCTAATCTTACTCTGAACCGTATAACTCCCCAAACAACGGTGGAAAGTAGAAACGGTGGACTGTGTCGTATTCCCAAATTGAAGGCGAGACAGGGAACATCCTTAACCCTGAAAGAAAATAGTTTTATGGTGAGATGACCAAAACTGTTTAATCAGCTGCCCAAAGACCTAAGAAACACAAAGGGAGTTGCAGTAGACATCTTCAAAAGAAGACTAGACGCCTGGCTCAGAACAATCCCCGATGAGCAGGGCGTACCTGGCTATGTGAGGTGGAGAGCACAAGAAACCAACTCACTACTTCACCAGGCCAACTCGAGAGGAGGGGCGACAAGCTTGACCTTCTCGAAATGAGGAATCATCGCGCGGAACCTTTGTAAGGTTCTAAGGTGTATATTATATATAACATGGCAAACGCTTTTGTTGTTTCCGAATGGAAGTTCAGGACCACCTGCGTTCGACCCCTCTGCAACATCCCGACTCACTTACGGGATCTGATGGGGGAAGGAGTTGCTTTATGTTCTCATCCTACCCTCGTAGCCAGCTACACATGGCTGGTCAGTGACGTTACGCAAGAATTTGTCCAGTTGATTCTTGAGTGTACAGTCTTGCGAAAAAGTAAGTGAACCCATCCATTGCAATGGATTTGTATGGCTGTGGCTGCAGAATTTGTTTTGCGCCTACATATAACAAAACTTTTGCATATCTAGTAACACTATCCTACCATTCGAAAATAGTTTACGCATGTATAATCACACAGAGAAACCTTAGTGTATTCAGTTGTGAAAAGGAGGGCGCGCGAAAGTAAAGTAAACCATTTATGTATCGTCATAAATTTGTTGAACGAAGTTGCTTTGTTTGCATATTTCATTTCGTATAAGGTGGTATTCCTTTTATAGAAGTAGTGATATCATTTTCATGTGATTGATCACCTTTGTAATTAGTTTCCTTTGCATTTCAGGCATCATTCTAGTGCAGATAAAATAAAGAGCATCGAGTATCATGCCTAGATTGAAGGAGCTCTCGAATGACCTACGGAGGGACATTGTTAATGCTCATACATCTCGGGAGGGTTACAAGAGGATATCAGCGAAATATGGAATCCATATATAAACTGTTCGTTAAATTATTTACAAATGGAGGGACATAAAGACGACGATAACCTTCCCCAGGAGTGGTCCCAGGAGTGGTCGATATCTATCTCACTCAGGATAATTAGGAGACTCAGGATGATGAGGAGACCCTCAAGGATTTTGGGCACGCGCCAACACACACACATTCATCGTTCCACAATACGAAAAACCATGATCTCTATCCATGTATCATCCATCTAAAGTACCTTTTCCCAGGTAGTAGGCGGGTTGTCCAGGTGGGCTGTAGCGAAGTTTTGTCTGTCAACTTTATGTTTCTTCCACAACTGACTTTCGTCATGCGACCCGACCATGAAGTCCTGATCGGTTCATGGTTTTCGTATTGTAGCTCTTTAGATGTCATTCTTGGATTACTGCTAATCTCATGAACGAGTCTCTTAATCATCCTGAGTGAGATATACAGTATATCGACCACTCCTGGGGAAGGTTATCGTCGTCTTTATGTCCCTCCATTTGTAAATAATTTAACGAACAGTTTATATATGGATCCCATATTTCGCTGATATCCTCTTGTAACCCTCCCGAGATGTATGAGCATTAACAATGTCCCTCCGTAGGTCATTCGAGAGCTCCTTCAATCTAGGCATGATACCCGATGCTCTTTATTTTATCTGCACCAAAATGATGCCTGAAATGCAAAGGAAACTAATTACAAAGGTGATCAATCACATGAAAATGATATCACTACTTCTATAAAAGGAATATCACCTTATACGAAATGAAGTATGCAAACAAAGCAACTTCGTTCAACAAATTTATGACGATACATAAATGGTTTACTTTACTTTCGCGCGCCCTCCTTTTCACAACTGAATATACTAAGGTTTCTCTGTGTGATTATACATGCTTAAACTATTTTCGAATGGTAGGATAGTGTTACTAGATATGCAAAAGTTTTGTTATATGTAGGCGCAAAACAAATTCTCCAGCCACAGCCATACAAATCGATTGCAATGGATGGGTTCATTTACTATTTCGCACAACTGTATTTGGGTTGGTGTTCTGGAGGTTCTCAGTTCTTTCGGCTGCACGTTAAAGAGTGGCCTAGTATTCTGAAAATATTTTTCATCTTCGTTTCCATGGACCTTGTCCCAATGCAGATAGGGTGGTACGCAATCTATCTGTTTTCTAGGGCGTTTCTTGTTTATTTTCTAAATTTTGTGACACATCTTTCGAGCATTTTTCATATGTATATTATTGTGTATAGCTGACGTCTTCTTTCAAAGGAGAAGAGCTTCAAGAATTGTAGTCGAAACCAGTAGTCTTCATCTTTTGTTTCCTTTATCTTAGACGTAAAAGTTTTTTGTATGGCCTCTTTGTTTGCAGTGTCTCATTTTCTATATGGGTTTGTGAGTGCTGATCGATACTCATTTTTACTGGTATTAACTATACTCTTCCATAATTTTAGCATGATGTTTGCTTTTCTGCTGCGAAGCGTCTCCAGACAAATCCCGTTATTTTTCTAACTGTTGTAATTTTAGTGTTGTAATGTTCTCTGAATTTTGCCTCCGATATATATATATATATATATATATATATATATATATATATATATATATATATATATATATATATATATATTGGTGAAGGCCGCTTCTGGCAAGCTTCAATTTCAATTTAAGCAGAAAGCAACAGACAAGAAGGAAAGAAACATCCATCAAGTTGGAAAGGGACTATATTTTGTATATTGCAACGTTTCAAGCACAAACTATGCTCATCCTCAGGCAAAAATTCTAAAAAGTTAAAAACATAATATTAAAAACCATAATGACATTAACAAAATAAAATAGGGAAAAAATCCACAAGCATTAAAAACAAAGTCACACTAAAAAAATTCTAGAAAGTTACAATTAAAAACCATAATGACTTATGAAACAAAAGCGAACAATTAACAAGCTTTAAAACAATAAAAGTGACACTAAAAACGAACAATGAATAACAGCTATAAAATACAAAATGTAAAACTCAAAAAACTAAAAATTCACAGGCTATCTTTTAAAACACTAAAAAATTAAAAACCCACACTAAAAGGAACACACCTTAAGTCTAAGCAGCACAGATTCCGAGGCAAAACTAAAAAAACAGAAGCATCTAAAACCAAGTAAAGGTTGGTTGTTCAAGATGTTCAGTTTAGATGGAGGGGAACGGATGAAATATCAGAGTTAAGCGAAGGGGAGAGTTTTTTAATATACAGGGATTCTAAAAGTCTTAACGTTTGCTCACACGGAGCGGAATCTAAAATGTTAAAATTAGCTAAAGTTATATCGACTTTGCATAGAACAACATGGCTGCGTATAGCTGAAGCTTCTTTAGTTTTCAAAGGTTTGTCAGTTCTATGGCTTATGCCCATATGGGCACAGAAACGCGACTCGAGGCTCCGCACAGTGCTACCAATATAGCTCCGATCACATCGGGGACACTTGAATTCATAAACGACAGCACTGCGCAGAGCATCCGATACACGGTCTTTAACATTAAAATGAGCCAATAGAACGACGGTTGACAAATACTAGTTTAAAATCTATTTGACAATAAAATTTACTAAGAAGTGGCAGAAGGTTATTACGGCAATAGGAATTCAGATATCCCATTTCTGGGAGCACAAGATAATATACATTTTTAGGAACGTTAAAATTATACTTTTTAGGTTTGTAAATGTTAGCTAGAAATCTATTGATAGCGTTTTCTACAATCTGCAAAGGATAGCCATTATTCACAAAATATTTTCTTAAAAAAACAAATTCATTATGCAGACATTGATAGTTGGAACATAAATTATACGCTCGGTTAAGTAGGGTGTTTACAGATGCCAGCTTGTATTTAAAATCACAATAACTTAAAAAATTGAGACCAAGACCAGTGAACGTCTTGGTCTCAATTTTTAAGTTATTGTGATTTTAAATACAAGCTGGCATCTGTAAACACCCTACTTAACCGAGCGTATAATTTATGTTCCAACTATCAATGTCTGCATAATGAATTTGTTTTTTTAAGAAAATATTTTTGAATAATGGCTATCCTTTGCAGATTGTAGAAAACGCTATCAATAGATTTCTAGCTAACATTTACAAACCTAAAAAGTATAATTTTAACGTTCCTAAAAATGTATATTATCTTGTGCTCCCAGAAATGGGATATCTGAATTCCTATTGCCGTAATAACCTTCTGCCACTTCTTAGTAAATTTTATTGTCAAATAGATTTTAAACTAGTATTTTCAACCGTCGTTCTATTGGCTCATATTTTAATGTTAAAGACCGTGTATCGGATGCTCTGCGCAGTGCTGTCGTTTATGAATTCAAGTGTCCCCGATGTGATCGGAGCTATATTGGTAGCACTGTGCGGAGCCTCGAGTCGCGTTTCTGTGCCCATATGGGCATAAGCCATAGAACTGACAAACCTTTGAAAACTAAAGAAGCTTCAGCTATACGCAGCCATGTTGTTCTATGCAAAGTCGATATAACTTTAGCTAATTTTAACATTTTAGATTCCGCTCCGTGTGAGCAAACGTTAAGACTTTTAGAATCCCTGTATATTAAAAAACTCTCCCCTTCGCTTAACTCTGATATTTCATCCGTTCCCCTCCATCTAAACTGAAATCTTGAACAACCAACCTTTACTTGGTTTTAGATGCTTCTGTTTTTTTAGTTTTGCCTCGGAATCTGTGCTGCTTAGACTTAAGGTGTGTTCCTTTTAGTGTGGGTTTTTAATTTTTTAGTGTTTTAAAAGATAGCCTGTGAATTTTTAGTTTTTTGAGTTTTACATTTTGTATTTTATAGCTGTTATTCATTGTTCGTTTTTAGTGTCACTTTTATTGTTTTAAAGCTTGTTAATTGTTCGCTTTTGTTTCATAAGTCATTATGGTTTTTAATTGTAACTTTCTAGAATTTTTTTAGTGTGACTTTGTTTTTAATGCTTGTGGATTTTTTCCCTATTTTATTTTGTTAATGTCATTATGGTTTTTAATATTATGTTTTTAACTTTTTAGAATTTTTGCCTGAGGATGAGCATAGTTTGTGCTTGAAACGTTGCAATATACAAAATATAGTCCCTTTCCAACTTGATGGATGTTTCTTTCCTTCTTGTCTGTTGCTTTCTGCTTAAATTTATATATATATATATATATATATAATATATATATATATATAACCTTTGGTTAACTTCCCCCCGAATTGTTCATTCTGACGAAGGTCAAGCTTTTCACTCCACCTTAGACCTACAGTTTAGCCCCACCAGCAGCCCAGCGTTTTAACCACTAGGCCACCCAGGGTACCCATTTATCTACCAACCACTTTCTTTATTGTGTGGAAGGATGAACAGCTAGGTTTTGCTGCGCGCCGGCTGCCGTCAGCGGGTCTCGATCCCGGGGCCGATGGATTCGTAGTCAGCGACGTTAACCACTATATATATATATATATATATATATATATATATATATTCTGGAAATGGTGATGGAAATAGCTTTGGACGATTTCGATAGAGGAGTTAGGATTGGGGGAGAAAAGATTACCAACTTGAGATACGCGGATGATATTGTACTGATTGGAGAAACAGAAGAAGAGGTGAGAAGACTATTGGAGTTGGTAGAAGAAACTTGTAGTAAATATAAATTACACACAAATACAAATAAAACAACGGTAATGAAGATTGGAAGAACAGAAGAAGACGTGGTAATTAATTTGACAGAGGGACAGATCGAACAAGTGACAGAATTCAAGTACCTTGGAGCTTGGTTCACGCGGAACATGAATACGTTTAGGACAGTACGAGCGAGGATAAGAATGGGACACACTATCAATGAACAAGTTGAAAAACATCTGGAATGACAATACCGTGTCATTAGAACTTAAAACAAGATTATATAAAGTAATAGTCCTACCACTGTTCTATACGGAGCAGAAAGCTGGGTACTAAATAGGGTGTGCACCCGGTTCTTGCTACCCGGGAAATTCCCGGTTCCTAGATTTCAGGAACCGAACCGAGAACCGAAAAGATTTCCCGGTTCCTATACACTCTAAAAACAGTTGCATTGTTTTTACTCTGCAAGAGCTGCATAAGTAGATTCTACGTATTTTAAAAATAAAAAAATTTAATAAGTAGATTTCTACGTATTTAAAAATAAAAAATGACATCTTAAGAGAATATTCCTTCCGTTTAAAATGTATTGTAATTTGTATGGATCATCGCAATCGCAAGCAGTGCTTACTGCTTAGACGTAACTTTGACTACTTATGACGTAAGCAGTGTTTACGTCATAAACACGTTTTCTGTTAAGCTGCGCACTGCGCAGGCGCACGTGGCGCGGAGTCTAATTTGTTGTCATTCGGTTGCCGACTCGCCATTGTGCTAATTGCATCAGATTTTGTTGTGTGTGCTAAAGCTGAAAATTTTGAATCTAGTGTTTTTCCGTGCAATAAATCCCTTTCAAATATGTCAAAGTCGATTGTATGGGAATATTTTAAGAAAATTTCTAAAAATGAAGCCGAATGTTTAACTTGCAAAGCAAAATTAATGTGTTCTGGTGGTACCACTTCGGGACTAATGAAACATTATAGATCGCATCACGGAGAAATTTAAAGCAGAAAGTGATTTACCTGCGTTTAAAAAGCAAAAAACTCTTTCAAGTTTTATTAAAAGTAATTCTCTGGATGAAGAAATCGCCAAACTTACCTGTAAAGATGGACTAAGCTTTCGAGCCGTTGCTAATAGTGAATTTATTCAAAAAAGTTTTGCAAAAATCCCAATACGACAAGAAATTCCGAGTTCAATCAATGGTGTTAAAAATTCTATGATGAACTTTTATATGAAGAAGAAGACGGAATTGGCTGATTTTTTTCAAGAAAGAAGTCGAAGAAGGTAAGCGGTATTCGATTAGCCTGGATGAATATACTTCTAAGCAAAATAGAAGATACGTCAATATCAACGTTCATGACGAAAAAATGCATTGGAATTTAGGCCTCGGTCGTATTAAAGGATCGTTTCATAGTGAAGCTGCTATAAATATGGTTAAAATTCGATTAGAGAGAGTTCAATCTTCATTGGATCGTGACATCGTAGCATGTACCACAGACGGAGCTTCGGTCATGTTGAAATTCGGCAAAAATATTGCAGCAATTCACCAACAGTGCCTGGCACACGGAATAAATCTAAGCGTTTGTGATGTCTTATATAATAATGTTCGGGCTCATAGTATTCAACAACCAGAAAATGAATCTTCTACCTGCAATGACGAAGACGATGAAATCGAAGAAGACGAAGAAGAAAACCGCGTCGACATAGAATCTTTGGACTTTCATCCCGAACTTCATGAAGACTTTGATTCATTGATTCGCAAAGTTTGAAAAATATGTCGAACTTTCCGTAAATCGCCTCTCAAAAATGACCATTTACAAGACTTCGTGTCGGACAAGTTTCACGAGCAGCGTTTAAACCTTATTATCGATGTCAAGACGCGCTGGAATAGCCTTTTGCACATGTTAGATCGATTTCTGAAGCTAAAAGATTGCATCCCTAAAGCTTTGAGAGCCATAAGATACGAAGACTCGGTATTAGATTCTGAATGGCAAAGAATCGAAGAAATTGTTCAAGTTTTAAAGCCACTAGAGATTGTAATTAAAGAATTATCGTCCAGAGATGCTTCACTTTTAAAAGCAGAGTCTTCGTTCATTTTCATTTTAAATCAATTAAGAAGCAAAGATCGCCTTACTGTGAACCTAAGACGAGCTTTGATTGATCAATTCATAAATCGAAGGCAGAAAGAAATTTCAGGACTGCTTCAATATCTCCATAATCCAAGTTATCCAACCTCTGAGTCGACGGAATTTCCTGCAGCTTCACGAGTATCTCTGAAGAAGTCTGCTGAAGCAATTTACAAACGTCTCTATCCAGAGACTAATGAAGAAAACGAAGAAGAAAGGACTGGTATTGAAGAAGTAAATCAAAATACGCCCGATACTATCAACGAGTCCAACGACCCTTTGCTTCAGGAATACTACGATGTAGTAAATAAATTTAAATCTCCAAAGAATGTAAAAAATCAAGAAAATTTCGATGCCAGCAAAGAATTCAAACTGTTTGAAGCGACAGGGAATCGCACAGAAAAGCTGGATCGATTGCGAGCTGCACTTCTAACAATTAAGCCTACAAGCGTTGAAAGTGAACGAGCTTTTTCAGCAGCTGGTCTATTTCTTTCAAAGATTCGTTCTCAATTATCTGATGCGGTTCTAAATGCTCAAATTTTCTTAAAATACTACTTCATAAATGATGTAAAACAAGATAAAAAACATAATTGATCTCAATGCTTAGATTTTTTCGTTCTCAATTATCTGATGCGGTTCTAAATGCTCAAATTTTCTTTAAATACTACTTCATAAATGATGTAAAACAAGATAAATAAACATAATTGATCTCAATGCTTAGATTTTTTCGTTCTCAATTATCTGATGCGGTTCTAAATGCTCAAATTTTCTTTAAATACTACTTCATAAATGATGTAAAAACAAGATAAATAAACATAATTGATCTCAATGCTTAGTTTTTTCGTTCTCAATTATCTGATGCGGTTCTAAATGCTCAAATTTTCTTTAAATACTACTTCATAAATGATGTAAAACAAGATAAATAAACATAATTGATCTCAATGCTTAGATTTTTTCGTTCTCAATTATCTGATGCGGTTCTAAATGCTCAAATTTCTTTAAATACTACTTCATAAATTATGTAAAACAAGATAAATAAACATAATTGATCTATGCTTAGATTTTTTTTATGCCAATTAGACTAAGTTTAATTTTACGAACAATGGTTAAAACAAAAATTTTAGTCAGTTTTTTTCCCGAGATTTCCCGGTTCCCGATAATTTTCTGGTATCGGTCCCGGTTCCTAAGTTTCGGTACTCGTGCACACCCTAGTACTAAAGTTGAAGGAAAAGAGAAAACTAGAGAGTTTTGAAATGTATTGCTTGAGACGATTATGCAAAATAAGATGGCAGGATAGGATAACAAATGCACGGGTGAGAGAACGAGCTGGGATGGAAATAACAATCACAGACAGAGTACATGACATGCAACTTAGGTGGTTAGGCCATGTAGAGCGCATGAGAGAGAAAAGATTGCCAAATAAGATGATGTATGGAAGGATGAACGGAGCAAGACCAAGAGGACGCCCAAAGACAACGTGGATCAGGTCAATGAAAAAACAAATTGGAGGAACTCGCTGGGGAGACTTGTTAAGATCAGTGAGAGATAGAGATAAGTGGGATGAATATCGACGTGCCAGAGGGGACCCGACCCGACGTCAGCCGGATGGGACTTAGTCAAGTCAAGTAAGTCATATACCTCGTTAACCTCGTTCAGGTTCCGTGTGTTGGTCTCTCTTCACACGAAGGTCAAGCTGGTGACCCCGCCTCTAGGTCTGACTTGGTGGAGTAGCGAGTTGCTCTCTTGCGCTCTCAACCGCACATAGCCAGCTACACCCGGCTCATCTGATACCGTCCTGAGCCAGGCATCTAGTTTTCTCTTCTCAACTTTGACCCCTGTAACGTTTCTGAGGTCCTTTGGAAGCTGGTCAAAAAGCCTTGGCCCCCTGACAACCAAACTATTTCCCTTCAGTGTTGATGAGGTTTCTTGTCAGGCCTTTAATTTGGGAACAATACACATTCTGCCTTTCCTATTTTCCAGCGTTGTTTGGGTGGTAATTGGATTTAGTTTTAGGTTTGGTAGGAGTTTTTTGATCATTTTCCATATGTAGATTATGGTGTACCTCCCTTTTCTTCTTTCCAGGGAGTACAGATTTAGTTTACGTAGTCTTTCCCAGTAGTTGAGTTCTTTGTAGCCATTAATCTTGGCTGTGAAATGTGTCTGCGTTTCTTCTAGTTTATTAATTTCTTCTTTTTATATGGGGAAGTCAAAACTGAGCAGTATTCAAGTTTTGGTATAATCAGTGTTCTCAGCAGGGGAATCATTACTGTCTTGTCCCTCCTTTTGAACGTTCTTAGTACCTGTCCCGCGACTCTTTTTGCTTTGTTTCTCGCTATCTGATTTTGTGTCTCAAATTTGGCATCATCGGTCATTATTACACCCCCAGTCGACCGCTTTCGTGCTTCTCTGAATTTCCTATCTATGTGGAACATGATATATAGTCTGTTTAAGTTCCTCATTTCTACCATATCTCAAGCGCTGAAATTTCTCGGTGTTAAATGTCATATTGTTGTCTTCTGACCATTTGTATATTTTGTTCGTGTCCCTCTGCAAGGCCTCCATTTCATTTGCATCTCTGATTTTTCTGCTGATCTTTGTATCGTCCGCAAAGGATGTTACTATATTGTTGCTCTTTACTCCACTGTCTATGTCTGTTAGCATGACAATGAGCAGGAGTGGGGCCAGTACTGTACCTTGTGGTACTGAGCTGCGTACTTCTGATTCTGATGATGATACACCTTAAATTTTGACGACCTGTAGACGTTCTCTGAGGAAGTTGTATCCATTTTCCCACTTTTCCTGTTCTTCCCATATGTTTCATTTTATGTGCTATTATACCATGATCGCATATGTCAAAAGCTTTAGCAAAATCCGTGTATATGACATCATAGTTTTCATTGCCTTCAAGTGCATCTAGGATATTGTTATAGTGCTCTATAAGTTGTAATAGGCATGATCTTCCTGACTGGAATCCGTGCTGATTTTCGTTGAATCTTTCCAGTGTCTCCAAGAAGTCATAGATTTTCTCTCTGACTATTCTTTCAAATATTTTTGTGAGATGGGACCGTCAATGACACTGTTCTATAGTTCTTTGCTTGAGATCTATTCCCTCCTTTATATAGGACAATGTTCGCTCTTTTCAAGATGCTCACTATTTCCTCAGTGTCTAGGGATCTTCTCCATATCCAGTATAAGGGTGTAGCTATTTCATTTTTACAGTTTTTAATCAATAGTGCGTTCCATTTGTCCGGCCCTGCAGCTGAATGTGATTTCATTTGTCCATAGCTCTCGCTACATCTTCTGGGGTAAAATCAAAGTCTGTTATACATTCTCCTTGCAATTTCTCCTCGCTCTCAATGTTTCAGATATTTCTTTTAGATCGTGTGTTAGTTCATTATTTCCTTAGTTAGTTCACTGTATATTGTTAGTTCATTATATATATAGGTATATATATATATAGTGGTGTGCCTGGTAACCCCTAAAGTTAGCGCCGCTAACGCTAATTTCGTCGCTAATTTTTTTTAACCCCAATTTATATATGTTCTGCCTTCTATAATTTACTTACATATATTAGCACACATCTTGATATAATTGATTGCTAAGGTACAAAAATGTGACGCTATAATCTAAGAAAATGAAAATATTTTAATGCAGGAGTCGAGTTCCTTTCTTATGTCTATTATATTAATAGGGAAAACAAACCCACGGAAGAATAAATTCTATTCAATTTATACGTCTATATTTAATTCAAATACACAAACTGAAACTCAAAAAAATGATAAGATATTGACAAAGAGAGTAAATCATACCAAAACTTGAATGTTCCATTGATACAATTTTACACAGTTGATACAAAATTAGCGATTGACTTTCTCTAAAAACTTACCGCCGCTACCTGTCGCTAACAATTTTGAAAATTAGCGGCGCTAACAGTATCGCTAATAAAAAGTTAGTGGCGCTAATCCCAACACTGTGTATACAGTATATGGGATGATTTTCACACAACACGTGAAATGAATGAATGATGTAAACACACCCACAAGGAAAAAGAAAATATTCCAAGGCCTTTCTTGTATTCAGCAATACCTGACGAGATGTATTGCTGAATACACGAAAGGCCTTGAAGTATTTTTCTTTTTCCTTGTAAGTTTGCACCATATATATATATATACAGGGTGTCCCATAAGTCCGGCATCATAGGAGAAATTCATATTTTTCTATTTCTACAAACCATAATTCATATTTTTCTCTTTCTACAGGCCATAATGTCTGTGAGCAAGGAAGAACGAATCCAGATAATTCTACTCATAGGAAATCGGAGTCAAAGAAAGGCCGCTGCTGAATTTAACAGACTGCATCCAGACCGCGAGCCAATAACACAGAGTTGTGTTAGCAGACTTGTTGCAAAGTTTAAGGAAACAGGATCCATAGAAGATAAACCACGCAGTGGACCTTCAAGAAGGTCCACTGACGATGATGCAGCGACTGCTATCCTGGCTCATTTTAACAGAAGTCCCAATAAATCTCTTCGGCGATTGTCCGCCGAGACAGGAGTGTCGAAAAGTAGCATCCATCGCATTCTTCAGGGTCACAAATGGCATCCATATAAACTTCAGATCCTACAGAAATTAAGCGAAGATGATGATCCCGACCGGCGGATGGAATTTTGTGAATGGGCTACGGCACAATATGCTTGGGATGCCAATTTCCCGTCCACCATTCTGTTGAGTGACGAGGCTGTTTTTTATGGAAATGGTGAGGTAAATCGACAGAACACCCGCTACTGGTCTCAAAACAACCCTCACTGGTATACCTCTTCAAAGGAACACGGTGCATCTCGGGTGATGGTATGGTGTGGCATTTGGAAGGATCGCATCATAGGCCCACTCTTTTTCGATGAACATGTCACTGGAGGCACCTACCTACGTATGCTCAAGGAAGAAGCATTTCCCAGTGTCTTGAACGAAGAAGGAAATTTCCCAACATGGTTCCAGCAAGACGGTGCTCCTGCACATTACAGCACCCAAGTAAGGGAATACCTGTACCAACAATTCCCTGGTCATTGGATAGGACGTCGAAGGCCTGTGGAATGGCCAGCTAGAAGCCCGGATCTCACGCCACTAGATTTTTATCTCTGGGGCCACTTGAAAGCGCTGGTATACGCAGAGAAAATTAGAAGTGTTGAACATTTGCGGCAGCGCATTATTGGGGCACGTAACACCATTACTTCTGATATCATTCACCGTGTGCTTGCTGACTGGGTATCACGTCTGAATTTGTGTATTGAAAACAATGGTGAACATATTGAGCACGTTCTGTAAATAAAAGCTTTTGTTTTGCCTTTTTTATTATTTTCTGATGCCGGACTTATGCGACACCTGTATATATATATATATATATATATATATCTATATTATATATATATATATATATATGTGTGTGGTGTTGATGCAATCCCAGAAGTTAAAAGAAAAATGATTCCAAGCCTTTTCGTGTATTCAGAAGTACACCTCGTCAGGGAATACACGTCTGGATACACGGAAGGCCTTGGAATCATTTTTCTTTTTCTTTGTGGGTTTGCATCATTCATTCATTCACGTGTCTAATTGTGAAATTCATCCACATTACAGTATATATTATATTATATATATATCT